>JARYGA010023689.1:0-18309 GCA_030545235.1 Helianthus tuberosus | reverse complement strand
TGGGAATTGGGTATCTTAACACGAGAAATCTCAGGTGGACTTTAATCCCATCCCTACAGCCGCCTTGTGCACAAGATCTCTACATAACTCTTTGGTTAAGTGGTCGGCTAAATTCTGTTGAGTTCTCACAAACTCCACCGATATCACCCCTTGCGTGATGAGCTCACGAATCATGCTGTGTCTAACACCTAAGTGTCTAGACTTCCCATTATACACTTGGCTATATGCCTTAGCCAAGGTAGCAGCACTATCACATCTAATAGATATAGGTGATATAGGTTTAGGCCACAATGGAATTTCATAAATCAAGTTTCTTAGCCACTCAGCTTCTTTGCCAGCTGCGGCTAATGCTACAAACTCAGACTCCATTGTTGAATCAGTTATGCAAGTCTGTTTCTTAGATGCCCAAGATATGGCACCTCCTCCGAGCAGAAAAGTCCATCCACTCGTGGAAGAATGATCTTCCATGTTTTTAATCCAGCTTGCATCCAAATAACCTTCTAAAACCGAAGGAAATCCAGTATACGTCAAACCATATTTCATGGTTCCTTTCAAGTACCTAAATACTCGATTCATTGCTTGCCAATGACTTGCACCTGGATTGCTAGTATACCTACTAAGCTTTCCAACAGCATAAGCTATATCCGGTCTAGTGCTAATCATGGTGTACATGAGAGATCCAATGGCCCTTGAATATTCAAGTTGGCTTATAGCTACACCTTCATTAGGTGAGAGCTTAAAAGCAGGATCCATTGGAGTGCTAACCGGAGAACTATCATGAAAATTAAACTTTTTCAATATCTTCTCAATATAATGATATTGAGAGATAGATATGCCATTGTTCTCCCTTTTGATCCTTATACCAAGGATCACTTCCGCCTCCCCCAAGTCTTTCATATCAAAACAAGATGACAAAAATTTCTTTGTTTTATCAACTTGATCCTGGTCAGTACCGAAGATCAACATGTCATCTACACATAGACAAATTATGACTCCTTTCCTAGAATCATCAAATTTGCTATATACACACTTGTCTGCTTGGTTTAATACAAAACTGATGCGTGTGAAGTGTTATATATATTAGGTGTATATTTTAAGCCCCTTTAACACTTATTTTTAGCCAAGTTTTAAATTTATAAAACACGATATTTTACTAACACTAAACACACATATGGGCAAGTGCACCCATCGTGAGCGTAGTATAGCGTTGGTAAGATACTGAGGTCGTCCAAGGACACAAGAGCTTTTAGTACCGGTTTATCCTCAACGTCTAACCAAAATAAAAAGTTTTGAAAAATGTTTTAAACTAAGAAAAATAAAAACTAACTAAAATGCTGAAAATAAAAATAAAAAAAAAACAGATAGACAAGATGAATCACTTGGTTCCGACTCGTATCTAGTATAACCTTTGATTATTTCCGCACTTTTGCACATAATTAAGAGATTATCTTAGTTATTGTAGTAGGCCCCTCTTTTGAAGGTGACGTTACCCTCACCCCAGTAGTTTGAGTCAGCAAGGATACAATCCTAAAAGGGTGGATTATTGGAAGATAATGAATTAAGTTATTAATGCAATATTATGGTAGGCCCCGCTTTTGGCGGTGACGTTACCCTCGGCTAAGTAGTCTGAGTCAGCATGGATACAGTCCTAAATAGCCGGGTTATAGTATTAATAGTAGTTAACTTATGAGGGGATCAAAGAGTTTGGACCCCCGCCATCCAATACCGTGAAGCATTGAAGGAGGTCCTACTAAATTTGACCCAGGTCCATTGCAGGACCTCTAAACGCTGAACAATGGCAAGACCTTTACCAAACCGTTCCCTTAACCCCCGACCAGGTAGCCAACATACCTCCATATAGACCGTGGAGATATGAATGGTGAAAATCTTTTATTTTATATAGACAGTAAAATAATGCCAAGACACCACGGACAAACGATAAGGAAAGATCACCTTCAACATAAGTAACTAGTTATTAAAGTC
This sequence comes from Helianthus tuberosus, assembly GCA_030545235.1. Lineage (NCBI taxonomy): Eukaryota > Viridiplantae > Streptophyta > Magnoliopsida > Asterales > Asteraceae > Helianthus > Helianthus tuberosus. Next base: position 16,326 of record JARYGA010023689.1, on the reverse strand, counting down.
ATTAATACAAAACCAAATAAAAAGTGCAAAAGATTAGAAATAAAAAGTATTATACTAGACACTTTGTCTTCACCAAGTGATGTAAGAGACTTAGGCAAACATGGCCTTGATTGTCAAGAACTCTTACGATCAATCTTGGATCCCGAGACGACTCACACACTCTACGATGGACAATGGATGATGGTGTTGTGATGGTGGTGGGTGGTGGATGAAGTGTGAGAGAGGTGGTGTGCCAAGGGATGAGTTGAAATGAAACCAAGCACTCCTATTTATAGGCTGAACAGAGGGCTGGGCACGGCCCCGTGTCCGCTGGGCACGGCCCCGTGCCTGTCTGACAATCTCTCTCTTCATTAATTGTAATTCGCAATTACAATTAATGCGCCTGCTGTACTTTCGACACGCCCCCGTGTTCGCTGGACACGGCCCGTGGTGGGCAATGGAAGCTTCTATAGGTTTGTCTTTTCTGCTGCTTCTTGGGCACGGCCCCGTGCTGGCTGAGCACGGGGCGTGTTCAGCCTTCTGCCTTCTCTATTTTGCTTGGGAAGATGCCGTTGAGGGGTCGGGCAGTCCACTTATGTTCCTTTCCTTGTATTTATGTTAGATTTAGCTGTCTTTTTGCTTCTTTTGTGAATTTGAGCTCATTTAATCCTGAAAATACAAAAGGAAGACAAAAACACTTTTTTTTTCAACATTAGTACTTAAAAAGGGTTAGTTTTATGCCTCATTTGATGTAATTTATATGTTGCATTTTACACACATCAAATACCCCCACACTTGAACTTTTGCTTGTCCTCAAGCAAAACTCTTTAATATGTGGCTTACACTCCCAAATGGAATGGGTAGAAGAGAAGGTTTTTGGCTTGTCGTAGAGTGTTGGGAATCCAAGATCTTTTTGGGTTTTATTTTTATTTATTTACAATCCTATTCGTAATGATTTATTTAGAACGTTTCATAGGAGAAATTACTTATTTGGGCATAACATGCCTTTTTAAAATTCCATTTATATACAAGTTCACATACCTCACGGGAGAAATCACTCACACTCGGCCGAAGGTGTATTTTTAGTGAATCACTCGAGAGCGGCATGGAACTTATTCCTACCATAAGCTTGCCAAGTAATCAATCCTCCTCCTTTTTAACTTTTATACCTTTGTAAATATCAAGAGGACTTTGTGGGTTAAGGGTTAGGCTTGGGTTAAAGGTAGGTGGTTGGGATAGTGGTTAGTGGTTAGTAGAAAAAGGGCGAAAAGTGTAACAAGTGTCGGTTTTCGTAAGACTTTCTAATTTTGTAACTTTTTTATTTTGATGAAGCTTTTATTCAAACAAAGTTATTTTTGATGAACTTGTTTGTTTATTTTCTTTTTGCTTCATCATCAACACACATTTTTTTTTTGAACGATCCTACTAAAAAAACCGAACTTGTTACTAAAACAAAGGGTTAAAAATAAAAAAGGTTTTGGTGGGTAAAAGGGTTTTTTGTTTGGGTGATGAAATAAAAAGGTTTAGGCTCAAAGGGGCTAACTAGGGGGATTTTTGGGTAGGTGGTAAAAGAAAAAGAAAAATAATGGTGGAGAAATAAAAAGGGGTTAGTCCTAATGCCTCCATCATTTACTTACTCGGGTTTAAGTTGATAAGGACCGGGAATGTATCGTCATGGCAAGTTCTAGAGTTGTAAGAACCAAGCGGCTATTCACACAAGAAACGAAAAATGAGCATTTAGTCTAAAGATGTAACTTTGTATGCTCAATAAAGGCTCAAAACTCACTTTTGTGGGAATGGGTTTTTATGTGATCAAGTATATATAATCAAATTTTAACTAAGTTTGCTATGCCTTTTCATAATTTTCTTATGTTGGTTCTTTTTATCACTACGCTATCGGTTGTAAATTCGTAAAAATATATCCTTTTTGAGAACTTGAATTTCCCAAGTTAAACCTAGACAAGTAAGAAAAATGAAATTTTTGAAATAAATTTGGGGTGATTAGCGGTTCCAATAGAGTTTTGTGTAAGGCTTGTATTTAGGACTTGCAAAATTCAAGGTTTTAGCATCCCCCCACACTTAAATTACACATTGTCCTCAATGTGTCCCAAAAATAAATTTTTAGGTTGATTAGATGTGTAAAATAGTGTTAAAAGCAAAAATTTTGTGTTACTGGGCGCTGAACACGGCCCCGTGTTATCCGGGCACGGCCCCGTGTTCAAGTGCCAGTAACAAAATTAAAACAAGAGAAACAGAAGTCTGGACACGGGGGCGTGTCGGGTGAACACGGCCCGTGTCCAGTTACCTGAACTGGGCGTTTTTCTGCAGGTGGTTCAACACGGGGCCGTGTTGGTTGGGCACGGCCCGTGTTGAACCTTCTGAAATGGAGAGAATTGTCGGGTTGCCTTGTTCTTGTGCATGAGGTCATTTTTCTCGTTTCCCTTTTCATCCTTTACCACCATGAGTGTGTTTTATTCCTGAAAATTAAAACTAACTAGAAAACATAAAAATTAATCTAAATTAAACTAAGGATAGTTCCGCGGAATGCCTCCGTGGTGCGCCACGTTTATAAGGGTCCTTGGCTAGACCCAAAGCCGGTCATATGTCACCCAAGTGGGATGTATTGCATCCCATGTTACACCGTCGGAGAGCATCATCCAAGCTTGAGTCTATGATCTGCATGTAGTTGACCGGGTCTTCGTCCTCAATTCTTTTTCCACATTCAAACTTCACCTCCTCATCCCCAAACTTCAATGTTAACGTTCCGTCATTCATGTCTACCACCGCTTGGGCGGTGGCTAGAAATGGCCTCCCGAGGATGAGAGGGACATCGGTGTCTTCTTCCATGTCTAAGATGACAAAGTCGGTTGGGAAAACGAAGTTGTCAACTTTTACCAACAAATTCTCAGCGACACCTTGTGGAAATTTGACGGATCTGTCGGCAAGTTGTATGCTCATCTTTATAGGGCTTGTTGTTCCTAGGCCGAGTCGTTTGAACATTGATGTGGGCATGAGGTTAATGCTAGCCCCAAGATCAGCTAATGCATTACGAACGGGAGATTCCCCAATCGAGCAAGGAATTGTGAAGCTTCCGGGATCGATTTTCTTTTGTGGAAGTTTGTTGAGCACTAAGGCGGAGCATTCTTCGCCTAAGTTAACTAATTGCAACGATTCAATTTTCCTTTTGTTTGTGAGGAAATCCCTCATAAATTTTGTGTATTTAGGCATTTGGGTTAGGACCTCGATAAAAGGAATATTAACATGCAATTGTTTTAGTAAATTTTCAAATTTAGCGAATTGCTCATCGGTCTTTTGACGATTTAACCTACCAGGGTACGGAATTGGAGGAGTCTTGGTGGGCTCTTGAGTTGGTAGAGAAGCCTTTTCTGGCGCAGGAGGAGTCACAGGCTGGCTAGAATGGCTTCTTGCATTTGGCGGCAATGGAGCATCCTCGGGACCCACGGTTCGATTTCTTAATGTGATGAGATGTACTTGTGCCTTCGGGTTGGTTTCGGTATTACTAGGTAACGCGCCTTGTGGTCTCTCGGAGAAATTTTGAGCTAGTTGATTTAATTGTTTTTCAACGTTTTGAATGCTAGCTTGTTGATTTCTAAAATTCGATTCCAATTGTTGAAATCGATCCGAGTTTTTCTTTTCAGTGTCAGAGATGAGGCGAGATACAGTATCTTCAAGCCTTTCTCTTCCACCTTGTTGTTGAGAGAAATTCTGTGGTTGTTGAAAATTAGTTCGTTGGTTTTGTTGGTTACTACTATTGCCGGGATCTCTCCAACCAAGATTTGGGTGGTTACGCCATCCTTGGTTGTAGGTACCCGTTGGAGGACCCGACGGCCTAGGTCTATTATCAATGTAGTTTACCGTTTCTGTTTATTCATCTAATTCTTTCATACAACTCCAATTTTCATGTGACCCACCACACCCTTCACAAGCCATAACCGAGGCAGTTTTTGTCATTTCTAGCTTTTTGATTTTTGAAGAGAGGGCCTCGATTTGGGCTTGTAAAGAGGTGCTTTCATCAACCTTATGGGCGCCCGGGGCAATAGATTTATTACCTCGGGGAGTGTGCCATTGAAAATTGGTTTGAGCAATTTCCTCAATTTGGTTATATATTTCATTTGGGCGACGATTACCTAAAAGTCCCCCGGAGCTTGAATCAAGTGTTTGTCTTGTGTGTGGCAACAACCCATTGTAGAAAGTGGATACTTGTTGCCACACCGCTAGACCGTGATGAGGACACTTTCTTAGAAGCTCCTTGAACCTTTCCCAAGTTTCATATAAGGATTCCCCATCCTCTTGTGAGTATGTATTAATTTCAGTCATTAATTTAGCCGTTTTAGCAGGAGGGAAATACTTATATAAAAACTTTTAGGCAAGTTCATCCCAAGTGATTACCGATCCAACTGGGAGGGTGTTAAGCCAAGCCTTAGCTCGGTCTTTTAGTGAAAATGGAAACATTCGAAGGCGGATGGCGTCATTCGATGCTCCATTGATCCGAAAGGTATCACATATTTCTAAGAAGTTAGTAATATGTAGATGGGGATCCTCGTCCGCAAGCCCGTGGAAGGTTGAGGAGTTTTGGAGCATTTGTATCAAATGCGGCCGAAGTTCGAAGTTATTGGCTTCGACATTCGGTGCATTGATAGCGGCGCCGAGATTGCCTACGGTAGGCCGTAGGTAATCCATGAGGGTACGTTGGTCCGCCATTGGAAGTGGGTCCCCCGAAACTTTCTCTTGATTTTTGGCTTTAAGTCTTTTTCTGAGAAAGCGTTCGGGTTCTTCTAGAGGTTCTTTTATGTCTCTACTAGAACTGGAGCTCATGCACTACGTAGGAGGTTCAAATGTGGCGCCTAGGTTCCAAGTCCTGCAATAAAAACAGAAAAGAACGTTGGTCAGAATATTCACCACGGCCCCGTGCTCAGCGAACACGGCCCGTGGTCAGAGGCACAGTGATTGGTTTCTGGATCCCTGTTACTGGGAGTTGGACACGACCCCGTGTTGCACCGACACGGCCCCGTGTTCAGCTCTCTGTAACTCAGAAAATAAAAACTGCCAGTGATGATGCTGGGCACGGCCCGTGTCTGACCGGGCACGGCCCGTGCTGAGCTCTGCAGAAGCTGAAAAACTAAGAAAATCCTAAAAAAAATAAAAAGAAAAAATAAAAATGATTAGGCCGTTGATTCCTAACTTTCTTAAAATCCTTGTGTCCCCGGCAGCGGCGCCAAAAACTTGATGCGTGTGAAGTGTTATATATATTAGGTGTATATTTTAAGCCCCTTTAACACTTATTTTTAGCCAAGTTTTAAATTTATAAAACACGATATTTTACTAACACTAAACACACATATGGGCAAGTGCACCCATCGTGAGCGTAGTATAGCGTTGGTAAGATACCGAGGTCGTCCAAGGACACAAGAGCTTTTAGTACCGGTTTATCCTAAACGTCTAACCAAAATAAAAAGTTTAGAAAAAATGTTTTAAACTAAGAAAAATAAAAACTAACTAAAATGCTGAAAATAAAAATAAAAAAAAACAGATAGACAAGATGAATCACTTGGTTCCGACTCGTATCTAGTATAACCTTTGATTATTTCCGCACTTTTGCACATAATTAAGAGATTATCTTAGTTATTGTAGTAGGCCCCTCTTTTGAAGGTGACGTTACCCTCACCCCAGTAGTTTGAGTCAGCAAGGATACAATCCTAAAAGGGTGGATTATTGGAAGATAATGAATTAAGTTATTAATGCAATATTATGGTAGGCCCCGCTTTTGGCGGTGACGTTACCCGCGGCTAAGTAGTCTGAGTCAGCAGGGATACAGTCCTAAATAGCCGGGTTATAGTATTAATAATAGTTAACTTATGAGGGGATCAAAGAGTTTGGACCCCCGTCATCCAATACCGTGAAGCATTGAAGGAGGTCCTACTAAATTTGACCCAGGTCCATTGCAGGACCTCTAAACGCTGAACAATGGCAAGACCTTTACCAAACCGTTCCCTTAACCCCCGACCAGGTAGCCAACATACCTCCATATAGACCGTGGAGATATGAATGGTGAAAATCTTTTATTTTATATAGACAGTAAAATAATGCCAAGACACCACGGACAAACGATAAGGAAAGATCACCTTCAACATAAGTAACTAGTTATTAAAGTCATTAATACAAAACCAAATAAAAAGTGCAAAAGATTAGAAATAAAAAGTATTATACTAGACACTTTGTCTTCACCAAGTGATGTAAGAGACTTAGGCAAACATGGCCTTGATTGTCAAGAACTCTTACGATCAATCTTGGATCCCGAGACGACTCACACACTCTACGATGGACAATGGATGATGGTGTTGTGATGGTGGTGGGTGGTGGATGAAGTGTGAGAGAGGTGGTGTGCCAAGGGATGAGTTGAAATGAAACCAAGCACTCCTATTTATAGGCTGAACAGAGGGCTGGGCACGGCCCCGTGTCCGCTGGGCACGGCCCCGTGTCCATTGGGCACGGCCCCGTGCCTGTCTGACAATCTCTCTCTTCATTAATTGTAATTCGCAATTACAATTAATGCGCCTGCTGTACTTTCGACACGCCCCCGTGTTCGCTGGACACGGCCCGTGGTGGGCAATGGAAGCTTCTATAGGTTTGTCTTTTCTGCTGCTTCTTGGGCACGGCCCCGTGCTGGCTGAGCACGGGGCGTGTTCAGCCTTCTGCCTTCTCTATTTTGCTTGGGAAGATGCCGTTGAAGGGTCGGGCAGTCCACTTATGTTCCTTTCCTTGTATTTATGTTAGATTTAGCTTTCTTTTTGCTTCTTTTGTGAATTTGAGCTCATTTAATCCTGAAAATACAAAAGGAAGACAAAAACACTTTTTTTCCAACATTAGTACTTAAAAAGGGTTAGTTTTATGTCTCATTTGATGTAATTTATATGTTGCATTTTACACACATCAAAAACCATTAGACAAAACCACTTCATCAAACTTTTGATGCCACTGTTTTGGTGCTTGCTTTAAGCCATATAATGACTTAACTAGCTTACACACCTTATGCTCATTGCCAGGCATAACAAAACCCTCTGGTTGTTTCATATATATCTCCTCATCCAAATCACCATTCAGGAAAGCGGTTTTCACATCCATTTGGTGAATTACAAGATTGTGTATTGCAGCCAAGGAAACTGTAACACCTCGAAAATTTACGTCCAATAATGTATTGACACGTGTCATGGGCTTTGAAAATGTGAAAACATACTTTAGAGGGACTAAAGTTGACAAACAGTGAAACTATATGAATATAAGGGTCCAAAGTGGCAACAATGGATAAATAGGCTCAAAAATAACCCTACATGATGTTTATGATCTTAAACGGATAAATCATGGATCATACAAAGCGGAAAATGAAAGAAAGTAAGGAATTACAAACTACAGGGGCTAAATGTGTCAACATGTTGAAAGTATACCTCTGAGTGACCTTTTGCCAAACCCGAAGCATTGTAATGATAAAATATACTCACTAGAATATGTGATAAAAATTTCATCAAGTTTCGTTATCGTATGAGAAAGTTATGATCAAAACCGTGCACGAAGGGTTAGTTGCGTTAACATTGAATTTCGAGACTTTTCGGGTAAGCACAAAGTTGTTCAAGGACTTTACCATGTTTGTATATGTCCCAAGTTCCTTAAAAGTCAGGTTTTAGGGTCCAATGTGCAAGAGAAGTAGCAAAAACCACGTAACAAAAGCCAAGGACTGAATTGAAAATTGTTAGAAACTTGGAAACCTGCTGAACACAGGTACGCGGCCCGCGTACCCTGTCTCGCGGCCCGCCTACGGGTCACCAGCGATGAAAACTTGCAGCTGCCAGTTATCAGGTCTGTTGTCGATTGTTTCCAGCTGTACTCGATACCATTGGCTCTCCAATGGGTTTATATGCATACAAGGGCACTTGGACTAATCCTACAACATCTGTAAACACTTGTAACATCATCAAATGAGATCAAAGTTGTCATAAAAAGATCATTGAAGTTGCAACATGCAACACTTGCATTTACAAAAATTCAAAAGATCATCTCTGGAGCTCTCTGGACATCAAGACATCTTCTTAGTGATCTCTAAGCTTTATTAGGACTCTTGTAAGTGTTCATAACCTTCTCAAATTCGTTCTAGCTTAGTATATTAACCGAAAGTCAATCCATCGTAATTTAAGTTTGACTTGGTGATTAAACGAAAATTGCTCAGTCATTTCTCGAATTGAAAGTACCTACAAGTTGGTATTTATGTGGGTAACAAACCCTCAAAAGGGTATTTTCAAATTCCCACTCTAAGTATGTTAATTATCGAGTCAAAGCTTGTTTCAAAAAGTCAAAAGAATGTGTTTTTGTAAAATTAAACATGATTAGCAATGTAGGGTACATGCAACCTGTTTGATCATTAAAATAACTTGATAATTAATGTAAGAACATGTCTCAACATGTTCATCTCGACAATTTTCAGTTTAAACCCGAATCGGAACCGAAAGTCGCATAAATTGACTTTTCCTTTGACTTTCAGTTCTGATCCGTTCATGCATGTTTGAGATCTGCATTAGAGCATATTTTCGACCAATTTTCATATAAGTTTAACTCTCTGAGATTTTACAACTTGGTTCAACACTTATCCGGTTCATATGCATGTTTCCGATTAATGCTTAAAAGTTGACTATTATGCCTTTTTACTATAAAACGTGATTTTTGAAAAAGTGAAAGAGTAGAAACATTTATTACTGATTTATAAACTTGCTCCAAAAATTTGATATCAGTTTGAGGTCTAGATTAAGAGTTATGCTCAATATCGTAATTTGAAAGGTTTATGTTACTTAAACGGCGTAATTAGCATATAACCTATTTAAACCCACTTTTTGATACCAAACTTTTTACCCACTGATGTTATATAATATTTTGGGATTTTTAAAGATTTTTATTTAATTGTTGGCTGATCATATCATTGGTCTCTAAGTTTAATTCGGTAAATACCGATTTTGCTCTTTTAAGCCATAAAATGAGTTTTACAAATCCTTTTGACCCCAAACCTTTTTCTACTGATTTTATTTGATAAATAAAATATTTTGAGCATTCTGGAAATATAAAAATATCAGCTTTCTTTTAAAAACCCGGAAACGGCTCTAAATCGCCTTTTTAAGCGTTTTTAACGCATAGTATGTACTATAACCATATTAAACATATAAGGTTGATACCTACTGATGTTCTTAGCATATTTTTATATAATAACAGTAAGTATAAGTTTTTGAACTTAGGTTTTCAGTTTTGACCTTTTTAGCCCTTGTGAAATTACCAAAATACCCCTAAGGTGCATAGTTTGGTTTTAAATGATAAGTTTCACATATGGGTCATACCCTACTGTTATAACATGTTAAATTAAGTGTATTTACTGTATAAACCAGACCTGTAACTCAGATTTACAGATAAACTCTTTTATAATCTTTTAAATGACCAAAATGCCCTTACGAGGCATAATTTGAGTCTATATCCGATTTGGGCATAATAGAAAATATCTTACTAATATTATAACATGATTAAGGCATATTATCTCAGGGAACTTGCATATGACTCTTTCGGTTACCCGTAACGCTCTTTTCGTGTTCGGTTCGGTTTATGTAACTAGTTTGCATAAATTGACGAAGACGGGTCAAACATTATCATTTTGTCTCAAAATCCAGAATGTATTTAGTATACCCATATTATACAAGTATTCAAACTTGTCGGGTCTAAATCACATTCTATCCGGTCTTCGCTTAATCGTGCGTTTGAACCGTATCGTCCTTTAGAACTAGCCGGTCTAAGCTTAAGCTTAAATAAAGACCCGTTAGAAATCTAATAGGTTATTAAAAACCTTTGTTCCAGAATAGAAGAACCAGTAAAAGCTATCTGTACTTGCTTGATGGTATACGGCTGAGATTGAATTTATATTTAGCTCAGGTAAATACTTTTAACTTATTTTCCCTATACGGGATTGGGTTATGGTATATAGAATACCGCTTGATCGAGCATCAAATCTTACATCTCTGAATGGTTACTTGAATAATTTGATCGGCTCGTTTAAACAGTCTTGTTCACTTAAAGCCTTTGGGGGGTTAATGACCATGTCCCGGATATCCTTGGCATCATCTTACGAGATGGCCACGACCTGAGCACGGGGTGTAGGCGTACACCTGTCAGTGTATAACTCTAATGTGGAGGGTCTATTGATCTTTAACCCGGGACGCACCGGGCTACTGAACGCACAAGTAACATGTAATACGTTCACAAGATTATATTACATAATTATCCCAAGTTATAAAATGTTTTGTGCCATGTGCATTCAAATCAATTTTCAACCTTTTCAAAATGAGTCAGTTAAATTGTATTTACCAGTGTAAACTGACGTATTTTCCAAAAAGATTAAGTGCAGGTACTACTCGTACTAGGCTGGCGGTCTTCTAGAGCGTCCACAATAAGTCTCGCAAGCTTGGACGACAATAAAGCTGTTGAACAATATCTTATTTTATTTTGATCCGCCTGTGGATCCGTTTCAACTATTTGTGATATTAAATATTACGCTTTATTCAAGTTGAAATGAATCTATCTTTGTTTCTGCTGTGCATTATATATTGTGTTGTATGTCTATGATGATACCAGCTACGTCACGATACTCCCCCCCCCCCCCGGGCCCACCGGTGACACGTGGAAAATAGGGGTGTGACAAGTTCGTATCAGAGCCAACATTGAGTGAATTAAACACCAGCTTTTTGTGTTTAATCTCAATGACACGATAGCACATCCTTTGACCTTCTGAGTCTAGACTTAACATAGGAATACTCTCGTCCCTATTCGGAAGATTATTACCTTAAATTATATTTTAAATATGTCGCCAAGCAAGAAGTTGTAATGGAAATTCTCCCCATTTGAAGCCTAGGAAAGGCCAAGCTTCGTGTTGCGACTAGGATTAACGTACGACCAAGGAGAGGACATTCAGAACTAAAGTGAAAGAAGAGACTCCTTTTACTGAAGATCGTTTCCTTAAAAGTCTTTATAACGATATTTATCTTTTGGTCCCTTTTGAGGACAACATCATTTCTTTTAAGTCCCTTTTAGGGCAATTCTATACCTCTTTTAAAACCATTGGGATGTTTTATCTAAATTTCAATTATATCATTATATATGAATATAATATATATAATAAATTAAAATAATATTTCTGTTATAAGATCTACCATTATAATAAAATGGCAAAATCTAAAAAGGATAAGACCTAGCCTCGTGTCATTATTGAGACCCGGCCAAGACGGCAGATCCTCAATTTAGGTTCAGATCCTTATTAACATCCCGAGTTAGGATTGTTCTGCATTAATTATTAAAAAGGAATCTTAAGGGTAAACCTAGCCTATATGACGAGGCCAAGATGGTAGGACCTATTCAAGAGATTCAAATCCTTGTTAACATCCGTAATATGTTAACACTCCTGGCAAAACGTGGTTCGATAAAATCACGTAAGTCATCCCTAGAATGGGTTATTCCAATCCTTCCTTATTAAAATAATCATCCCTTAAGGATGAAGTGCCACGGGCTATAATACACTGTCCGATTGCGACATCTACAGTTGTGATCTTTTGAGATTCCTCGTCCTAAGGGGGTGAGCTATGCTCAAAGCCCTCTAGACGATAATCTGGTCGTCATGTCATTATTATGACCGCTGAACGACAATTGATTTAAATTAAAGTACTAATCCTGTCGTTATGTCATTATTATGACCGCTGAATGACAGTTGATTTAAATTAAAGTGCTAATCCTGCCGTCATGTCATTATTATGACCACTGAACGACAGTTGATTAAAGTAATGGCACTGATCATGTCGTCATGTCATTACTGTGACCGCTGAATGTATCATCAGTGCAATGACTATATGTCTTAACATCTTAAGAGATGTTAATTGATAGGCTCACGGGCCAGAAATTTTAATAAAGACAGTGGTAGCCTACAACTCCCTGTCAAGAAAAGGTAATGAACTTTGATTCAAGCCTTAATACCTCGATTTTGTAACATCCTGGTTTATAAATTAAATATATCCATGTGACTAGGCTGTTGAGCTATTATTAAATTATAACTAGCGATATACTGCCTACGGGCTATACTCATTGTCATATAAGACAAAAGACAGTCGTAGCCTACAACTCCTTTCAAGAAAAGGCAAGAACACGTTCAAGCCTAAATACCTTAATTCTACAAAATCAAGGTTGATAATATAAAGTTATCCCTGTGACTTGGTCTTTTGTGCCATAATTATTTTTTTTATTAAATTTAGGATAATTATAATGAAAATCCTGAATAAAATAGATATCATCCTTTTCCTGCCAGTATAATATTAAAAGAGAATCTTAAAAGGTTTGACCTAGCTTGAATGTCATTGAAGACCTAGCTAAAATGGTAAAACCTGTTTAAAAGAGATTCAGATCCTTATTAAACACTTGAAAACGTGTTAACACTCCCGACAATAGTGATGCGATAAAATCACGCTTGTCATCTTTATATTAGGAACTTCCAAACCCTTTATTTAGCCTATATAATCAATAGGAATCATGGCTGGTAAACGTCGAAAATGATGTACGCATCAAAACATCCATTTGGGATGTATACATACGGGTAAAGATGAATACATGAAAAAGATAGTTTTATTTCATAACTTCTTGTCAAGACAATGAACTATGAAATTTTCTGACCCAAAGGAATCATTGATTATGTTTTAAAATTTCCCTAATGACAAGGCATCTATGCCATCGAAAAGTCCTTTGGAACAAGCCGTTGTGCTATATGAGATGTCAGTATGACATTGGCAGTCGTGACTTATGTCCCCTGTCTAATAAATATGAAGGATTATATTCCGCTTAAATGCCAAAGATGGTTTATTTAAAAACTTAGGCAAAACATAATAAAATAAATTAAATACTATCTATTGGCCTATATGGTTTAATTGCACCATGGCTATTTATTCATCAAAATTCGACAATTCGCTATATGATTAAACAAATTGTTTCTACTTGGTTAGTAGCCTGCAACGCTTCACCATGGCTGACTCCTCAGAAGCTCACAATCATCCAGTTAATCAGAATGATGATACAAGACTGAATTTAACGAGCGCCGAGTTACAGGCTATGTTAGATACAGCTGTAAACAAGGCAGTGAACCGAGCGTTAAGGGATCATAAGCGAAAGTGCAAAAATGCCCCAAATAAAGGTCGTAAAAAGAGTAAGACCGGTTCAAACCATAACCCGTCTAAGCCAAAGGAGGCAAAGCCCAAATGCAATAACTACAGGAAGCAACATGCTGGAAAATGCACAATCGACCCACGTGCTAAATTATGTGGAATTTGCAAAACCAAGGGGCATAAGACCTTGGATTGCAAGAAATTGGAAGATGCAAACTGTTTCAGTTATGACGAAAAAGGCCACATCAGTACCAATTGCTTTAAGGCTGCCAAGGAAGGAGCGGCTAAGTCTGGGAAGGATTTAAAGGACAACCAGCAAGCGGGTGAAAAACCCAGATGCAAAATCTGCAAGAAACAGCACTTCGGGAAGTGCAGATATGGATCGAACTCGCATACACAGACGAGAACTGTTGCATGTGGGATATGCAAGTCCAAGGGGCATAAGACCTTGGACTGCAAGAAGATGGAAGACGCAACCTGCTATGGTTGCAATGTAAGAGGGCACATTAAGACCAACTGCCCTAAATATGCTAAAAAGCTTGAGGAAGTTAAAAAGATCAAAGCTGGAAGCTCTCAAATGGGTGCTCAAGAGACTATTCAGGATAACAATGTCACAACAGGTACTTTCTTTACCAATAACGCTCACGTTAGAGTATTAATTGATTCAGGTTCAGATAAGTCTCTCGTAGACAATAGATATTGAAAATCATTAAATCTACTTGTTAAAACTCTAAGCGTTAAGTATGAAGTAAAATTGGCCGATAGTACCTCAGAAACTGCTTCAGCAATATTAGATGGATGTTTTATGTCCATTAGGAATCATTTTTCCGATGTCCTATTTTTCCGTTAAAATATAAGGACACAATATAGTTATAAAATCGATTGGTTGTCTGAAAAATCAAGCCCATATTGTGGGTGATAAGAAGCAATTAATTATCAAGACTCCTTATGAGACAACCCTCATAATTACATGCATTCGTACGATTAATAAATATTAAACATAAAAAAATGGTGGAATTGGCCGTCCCCGGAATCGAACCTGGGTCTAGGCCGCACCCTTTCGCGCGCCTAGCCAACCGAGCTTGGTGCCTAGTTTGTGAAATCTCCATTTTGATTAAATATAAGCACATGTACAATCAAATAACACTCCTTAGGAATGTTCATATGGTTTAATAATACCATGATCGATGTATGATAAGTCGTCAGGATGATGACTAGCTGGGAAAATGCACTCAATTAATTATTAAATTGGTATTTAATACCAAAAGAATTGAGTACGGAAAACTCAGAAGAGACAACAGTCGCGATGCTAAGAGATGCGACCAATGTTAATAGTGCACCAAGTGTGAACCTCAATGTTAACAGAGTTAATCTCCAAAACTATAATTATCATTGCTGAGAAGGGCTATGAGAAAAGCCATGAAGAGCCAAACGCTGCTCACTCTAAAACACATGACACTGCTCATGAGGAGAGCTTTATTCATATTCCATATGCGAAGAATAACCCAAATAAAATCATATGTGGCAGGGAGCCCATTCTTTTTAGGATTTACTTAAAAGTACCTCGTCTCTTGGAAGTCAAGAGACTTCAATAGTAAAAAGGGATCATCGATTACAAGAAATTGTTGGATGAAGTAGAAACCATTAGGTATGTCAGCAGTTATGCTGGAAAGCACACGGTAAGGTATGCATCACAATCATTCGATGGTAGTACCCTTGATTAGTGAGGACATTAATGGAGTCCATAAGAGAGATCCCCTTTTTCATTATGGGATGGTCCAAATTTTAAGGACCTTATTAGAAAAACCTGGTATCCGCTTTGCGAAATGGAAAAGATGGAATAAGAATCTTTCCGACTCCCCCATAAGAGCTATAAACTATCAGCAGTAGGTTGCAAACCCTGATTCATTGGTTGAAATGGTGCTCTTATTCGGTTAACCTAGAATTTAAGCATAATGCACTATATATATATATTATGATTTAGCGTTGGCAATAAGAGGGCACATTAAGGTTTCAAAGCCTGCTTATTAAGAATCCATTATGGATCTACCTCAGCTACTCACGTTATATAGATTAAGAAACGATAAGTCAAGGCTGAGACTGCTCTAAATTTTGTCAAAGATTTTGTAGCTAAGTTTAAAAAGGATTAAGAATGGAGGCGTTTAATCCTCCTGATGAATAGTTAGAGGCATTTCACATTAATAATGACGCCAGATAAACCCTTATTGCGATTTCTTTTGGCTAAGAGTTACGTTTGGATTCAGGTACTGCTAAATCTCTCATAAGATTTTAAGCTTAGCAAACTTTTAGAAATATTTCCCGTAAGAACCCCAGATAGTAAGTGTAAGGTAAAACTTACAGGCAAAATCATAAGAACCATTTCTTCTGTTCCTGTTAGAAATCTCTAATCATGGAATTCTAGAAGTACCCTCTCTCTAGAAGAAGTGTGTCAGCATGTATAGTTGATATCTCATTGATCTCTATCGATTGCGAATACCAGATGGTAGGATAAAAGCGCCACATGAGGATTGGTGTATCTTAATATGTTCCATAGATTGCTTCCATGCCTGATCAGTATGGAGGTTTAATGCATGGAACCGCAAGGATATTCTAATAGTCATATGGTACTAAAGTCAACTAATGGTATTCAAGGAAGATATCTAGAATGGAATTGCCAAAGTAAATGTTCCCGATTAAGGAATTCATGGACTTGTGACATAAATGTGTCACTTATCTGGCACAGAATATGACAGTTGAACTGGAGCCTGAGATTTGGAAAATCTCTATAACCTCATTGTATCTTGATTACCCTGTTTACCTCCTGAGAGGCAGGTAGAATTAAGATTTATATCCCATTTAGGGTTGTGTTCTTATAGAATCTCCAAGACGGCTACTGCCATTATTAGAAGAATCAAAACCCCAATTAAATAAGTTTTGAAAATAAAGAATTCATATAGCCTAACCCTATATTCTAAGAATTCGGTATTGTTAATTAAGAAAGACAGTTCATTTTGCTTATGCATTGATTACCGCAACCCAAATTAGGCAACAATTAAGAATTTCCATCAGCTGCCCAGGATCGTCGATTTGTTCGACTAACTGTGAGGAT
>JARYGA010023688.1:0-66315 GCA_030545235.1 Helianthus tuberosus | reverse complement strand
CGTCCATCCTTGAGATCCTTCAAAGAAAAACCAAAAGGATCAAATTCAATAGAAACCTGGTTATCAATGGTAAATTTTTGAACTGATAAAAGATTTTTGATAACATTAGGAGAATGGTCAATATTGTTAAGTTTGTAGGTTTTGTTGGGTAGGGTGTACAAGCCATTACCGGAACCCGTAACGGGTAGACGCTGACCATTACCGACAAAAATAGGACTTTGAGGTAATAAAGAGGGAGTTAGAATTGTACCGTGATCCGAGGTGATATGAGAGGAGGCCCCGGTGTCCATGTGCCATTGTGGATCCTGGTAGTTCAAGGTCATGGGCGATAGCGCAACACCAATATCCGAAGGACATAAGGCATTTCCGGGCTGCTGAGAGAAGTCAGGCGGAGGCTGGTGGGCCAGATGGGCCTGGGAGTTCAAGGTCATGTGCGATAGCGCAACACCAATATCCGAAGGACATAAGGCATTTCCGGGCTGCTGAGAGAAGTCAGGCGGAGGCTGGTGGGCCAGATGGGCCTGGGAAGGGGATGAATTGTTACTGTTGGTGGGTTGGTTTGGGTACGGGCTAGGATGCGAGGGGTATGGGGTGGGTGGTGGTGTCCAATTAGGTGGAGGAAACTGTGAAGGAGGTTGGGTCCACGGCTGTTGAGTGGATGATGGGGAGGGATGAGGTGAACCAAAGTGGGTATGGTTTGGAGGATATGAGGTATTTGGGTAGGATGGATTCCAAGAGGGTGTTCCACGAGTAGCTTGGGATGGGTGGTTTCGGTTGTTACCACTAGTGCGACCATCTCTAGCCCCACGGCCTCGAGCCGCCTTTGCCGGGTCGTAATTTCTACCACGATAGCCATTTGGATATGGAGACCGGTTTGCATCAGAAGATGGTGGAATGTTGGAATGCAACAAAACCGAGTCACGGTTGTTGTTTGACCTCGCTGCGATCCGAGCTTGCTCGTCTTCGATCATGCTACGAGCGACTTCCCACGTGGGTTTATTCTGATTAACAATCGCAGCAATTGTGTCATATTTAACAGGAAGGCCACGTACCATTTGGATTACTAGACGACTGTCACTAACCGGTTGATCTACATCACGTAATTGTTCGGCGATTTCCTTCAAGGTTTGACAATAATAATCGAATGAAGAACAAGAGTTGAGAGTAGTGTTGGTAAACCTGGTTTCAAGGGTAACAGCTCGTCCTTGTTTGTTGTTGACAAAAATTTCTTTGATTTTAAGCCAAGCGGCTCTAGCTGTGAGATCGGTAGCGAGGACCCAAGCCAAAATGTCATCGGAAACAGTACTGTAAATCCATTTAAGAATGAGGGCGTCAATTTCGGACCAGGACGTAAACAAGGGGTCAGTCTCCGCCGGCATTGCAGTACCGTCAATATGGTCCAAAACCTTGTATGCCCTAGCATGAAGATTAAACAGTTTAACCCATGCTGAATATGTGTCCTTTTTGCCGTCTAACGTGCGAAACTTGTTGTTGATGGTGGTTACGGTATATGCCGGATGCAAGGAGGGTTTTTCCGGCATGGTTTGGTTGTGTTGGTCGCCGGCAGAGGAGTCAGTGCTGGGCATGATGGATCGAAAAAGAGAAAAAAAATTAGGGTAACCTTGCTCTGATTACCATGAAAGAATATGGATTGGAATTGATTTTCCTTGAATTCCATTAAACTGAGTACAACGATATTTATCAAGATAGATCCACAAAGTTCTCCTACATATGTGGAGTACAAACTTGACCACTGACTAAGTTACCATTCAAATAATAAATAATAACAATATATTAATAAACTAATATGATCTCTAATAAAAACGTGCAAGATTTTGAAAACACAAAGGACACCGCCTGTCAAGTTTTGGTTTAAAGGACAGCGCCTGCAATTTGGGACATACATAAAGGACAAAACTTGTAATTTACTCTTGAATATATCCAAATTGGACCGCCCACTAAATGAAACCTCAGGGATCTAGAAACAAAAGATTTCATTTTTATACTGAAATGACAAAAATAACTAAAACTCATGGACCATTTTAGTATGGCTGGCAATTGGGTACCTGCTAAAACACGATTAGACCTGTTTGACTGAAAAATACACCCTTTGACTTTTTTAATTTTTAAAATAATTAAAATTATAATGTTAGGATCTATCATTTATTCATCTTTGTACATAAAACATAAAACTGTTTTATAAACATGAGGTAGAAAGTAGTTAAACGCGTCGTAATCATGTTTAAAACTTATGTTGTGCGCGCCGTCAGAAACCAGTTAAACCTGTTAAGACACGATTTGCCAGCCTTACATTTTAGCATTTTACTTTTAATAAAAATATCCCGATATCCATGCATTCCACATGAATCATTTAGTGGACTCATTATGTAATTAAATCTTATCATTTAAAATATAATTTTTTCCTTTATTATTTAACTACATTTTCATAATTATTTAACTAAATAGTTTTTTAAATGGTAAGTTCAGCTCAATTTTAGACAACGAAACGTAGATAAAATATACGTCGTGAGTTCAGCTCGATTATACATAATGAAACATAGAAATAAAATACGACGTAACATAGATGGGAATCTTTTAAAATATATAACTTTTCACACAACGAAATATAGAAAAAAATGCATCGTGAATTTGATTCACACAACAAAACGTAGGTAAAAAAAGATGCCCCGCTTGCGGTGTGCACATATAATGTATATATGTGTGGGCGCTCGGGGGGCAAAAGTGAAATGGTACTAACTTTAACGTTATTTTACTAATTTCGTGAAAATAATGTTAAAAGCGGCGGATGGTTAATCATGCATCATGTGGTGACGTTGATAGCTAAAAGACACGGGGGTACATGCACCAATCAGTCTCTGTCCTGATTGTTTGAGTGTTATGTGTCTTAGGTCCAAGGCTTGATACAAAACTACAATCGAGCCGGGGGTCTCACCGGAAGCAGCCTCTCTATTCCTACGGGGTAGAGGTAAGGCTGTCTACATCTACCCTCCTCAGACCCTACCTTAGCTTTGCTATTGGTGGGATTTACTGAGTATGATGATGATGATGATGAATTTTTCACACAACGAAATGTAGATAGAAAAATTAAAAATACGTCGTGAGTTCGACTCGGTTTCACACAATGAAATGTAAATAAAAAAGATGTCGTGACGTAGATAAAATGTTTTAGAATATATAACTTTTCACAATAAAACATCTCGGCTGAATACAACCAAACACATATATTAAAATCGTTGCGACATAGATAAAATCTTTTAGAATATATATTTTTCACACAACGAAACACAGATAAAAAATACGTCGTGAGTTCGGCTCGGTTTCACACAATAAAGTAGATAAAAAAGTATGTGGTGACGTAGATAATACATTTTAGAATATATAACTTTTCACACTACACATAGATAAAAATATGTGGTGAGTTCGGCTCGATTTCACACAACGAAACGCAGATAAAAATTACGTCGTGAGTTCGGCTCGATTTCACACAACGAAACGTAGATAAAAAAATACGTCGTTACATAGACATTTTTTTTGGAATATATAACGTTTTTCCGTATTTCAAAATTTATTTAGTTTAATAGTTGAAAAAATAGTTAAATAACAAAAAAATGTGTTTTAATTGATAACAATTAATTGCACAATAACTCTTTGTGGTTTCTCTAAGGTAACAAAATTGGGCATTAAAATGTAAAATGATGAAAATATCCTTAGTTCTTAATTAGTTTTTAACTAGAGTTAGTCTTAGTATTCTAGGATGTTACAAAATCAAAAGTTAATACTCTAGATTGTTACTTTAACTAATATGATGAAAATACCCTTAGTTCTCAGTTAGTTTTTAAGGTTATTTTTCATTGAAATAGTAATCAAAATTGTCCATTTACTATTCTATAGAAAGCTTTTAAATATAGTTTAAAAAAATATCTTTTGAATAATAAATCCAATTCTATCAAAAACAAAACTCTGGTTCTTCGACCAAAATCAAACTCTTATTTTATAAGTTAAGATTATTTTTCATTGTAATAGTAATTAATCAAACACTTATTTAATTGAGTACACCCATTTACGGAAAATGAAAATTGTCCGCATGACATAAAAAAATAACAATTTCTGATACTCTAAACCTACTTCTAAATCTACATCACCTTTTACAGCGTGACAAGAACCCTCAACAATTTCGAATGGAACATATTTACTTCACTCTCTGATACCACTGCACTACAAGCCCTTTGATGAAAAATGTCATTTATTCGGACAACATTTGATCTAGACTGCAATCGCACTTAACAAGGAAAATATAGCATATGCCTTTAGCAATGTTTCTGTATACTTCTGCAACTTGCCATTTTATTTGATGATATCTTTGATACTATCAATGCTTGTTTTTGCATATCATTGGTGAGATCATAATCAATACGTAATCAACATTGTTGTTTTGGATTATGTGTTAGTCTCACTATAGGCTATGACATCTATAAAAGAGGATAACATTTAACACAACAAATGCATCTCTTCAAACAACCATCCATAGACAACACGATCTACAAACATCTATAATGGCTAAGATGATCGATAACAAAACATTCGCCTGCATGCTTTTCGTGCTTGTTCTTGTTAGTATCATGTCTACAACTGAAGGCAGAAGTACTAATACATTCGGTAAATTCTACACTTTAAAATCATACATAATTCTTCTTAGAAATGAAAATGTACTTTTAAACTATGTTTGAAATAATGTTTAGATTCATTTTATGATTTTATCTCACTTAATATATATTATTATGATCTTTAATTCTCAGTTTTTCCAATACCATTACCCACTTGTTCGTCTGTTGTCGGTGTGAAAAGTGGAGATACTTGTTTTGACATCGCTCAAAAGTTCAAGTTGAGCACTAAGCTCTTCAACTCCATCAACCCAAATCTCGATTGTGACAAGCTGTTTGTGGGTGAATGGATATGCGTCGAAGGAATCTAGTTAACGTCTTTCAAATGACTCCATTAAAGGAATAAACAGTTCTTTTTTGCTTATGTGATTTCGAGCTGAGAACAGTGGCTTTTTATGTAACGTTGTTTTCTCTAATTTCAAGAAATAAACTGCTTTATTACATCCTTGAAACTAATTGTATATACTATACTATGTTATGCTATGCTATGTTGTGCTATACTATATTATACATGCATGCTATGTATCACAACTAAATAAAGGGTATGGTTTTCTAGCTAGTGATGTATATCACGGTTTTGAATTCATGTATGGTCACGAATGGCATTTGAATGATTTGTCAAGAACTTGGATTTTGCAAACTTAGAAAGGTATATATAAAGTAATTAAGCAAATGATGGATGCTATATTTTGTTGTTGCTTGAACTTTGTATTGATCTATTAATGACATATAGAAAAGACATAACATGTTTGGGATGATGTATTATTAATTCTACTTATAATTTGAACAAACAAAGACAAGAGTTAATTACAACATTAGTCCTTGTGGTTTATGGAAAGTAACAAGGTCAGGTACTAATAGTTTAAAATCACATTCTAAGGTTCTAACATTTCATTTTGTAACAACCTAGGATATTAGCACTAACTTTTGTTAAATTTTTTATTAAGTTAAAATAAAATCACTAAAGTACCCTTTTCAACTAGAAGGGCCATTTATGTAATTACTTTATTTTTAATCCAGGGACCATTTGTGTAATTACTCTACAAGGGCCATTGTGTAAAATTGCATTTCAAATCTACTATTGAAAACAAACTCAGTTGCATTTCAAAACAACTAGTGTTTTTCAATGACGCGCGTTGCGCGAAAGGCATTGGTGTTTTCGACCGACATCATTCTTCAAACGATTCGAGATAAATGATGCGTAACCAGCCATATCCGGCATCGTGGAGTGTATTAAAAAGGGAGCAATTGGACGATTGGATGCTGGGCTAGGTGTTTCTTGGAATGCCCACGGATTGTTCGGGTCAAAACCACGATTATGAGGATTCATTTTTCGTATTGTGGTTGGATGATAAATTTTTTTTTTTTAAATAAGATAGAGATGATTATAGAAGAGGTGGAGTAGTTGTGGTAAAAAATGAATAGAAGTGTGAGTATTTATAGTGAATAATTTTTTTTAAACATATAGCCATTGGCCAACGACTACTTGTCTTGGCCAATGAGATCTTGCCATGTCATCTTGATAGCCTCGTCCAACGCCCGGGCTGAAACCCCCGCCCAAGGGGCCACGCCGAAACCCAAGCCCACCCGGGGTGGTGACTTGGGCGTTTGTACCCAACCCACGCCACAACCCCCGCCCCCAGGCTGAAACCCCCGCCCAAGGGGCCACGCCGAAACCGAAGCCCACCCGGGTTGGTGACTTGGGCGTTTGTACCCAACCCATGCCACAACCCCCGCCCCATACCCCATATTCTAATATACTCTAAATTCACTTTTCATTTAGTTTGATTTTTTCATTGTTCATTTAGTTTGATTTTTATCATATATGAATTCATTTCCACAGTCATTAATTTAACTTAGTCATTTTAGTTTGATTTTTTCACTTTTATTTTCTATCGTTTTATCTTAGCCATTAATTTAAAAAATAATCCGTTTACCTTTTGGGATTGGCCATGAGAATACCATTCTACTTCTGTCGCTTTTTTTAATTAACTAGTGTTTTTCAATTACGCGCGTTGCGCGAAAGACATTGGTGTTTTCGACCGACATCATTCTTCAAACGATTCGAGATAAATGATGCGTAACCAGCCATATCCGGCATCGTGGAGTGTATTAAAAAGGGAGCAATTGGACGATTGGATGCTGGGCTAGGTGTTTCTTGGAATGCCCACGGATTGTTTGGGTCAAAACCACGATTATGAGGATTCATTTTTCGTATTGTAGTTGGATGAGAATTTTTTTTTAAAAATAATATAGAGATGATTATAGAAGAGGTGGAGTAGTTGTGGTAAAAAAAATGAATAGAAGTGTGAGTATTTATAGTGAATACTTTTTTTAAACACATAGCCGTTGGCCAACGGCTAGCCCAAACGACTACTTGTCTTGGCCAATGAGATCTTGCCATGTCATCTTGATAGCCCCGTCCAACGCCCGGGCTGAAACCCCTGCCCAAGGGGCCACGCCAAAACCCAAGCCCACCCGGGGTGGTGACTTGGGCGTTTGTACCCAACCCACGCCACAACCCCCGCCCCATACCACATATTCTAATATACCCTAAATTCACTTTTCATTTAGTTTGATTTTTTCACTGTTCATTTAGTTTGATTTTTATCATATATATGAATGTATCGAACTTAAACAAGAAATTAACCACACCAATATATACAAACAAATGTGAATTGTGTAAAATTGTAAATAACATATGTGCGGATAAACCACACGCATCACTTGATATCAAATCACATCAAATCCATTGTTGAAAACAAACTCAATTCAAGATGGATCTTCATATGATGTAGTTGCTTAAATATGCATATCAACTCATCACTGCAAAATGGTAAAAAAAAAAAAAAAAACTAAAAAACAAAGTGGCTCATGTTAAGAAATTCAACCATTTTATATCTTTTACTTCATTGCTCTCAGAAGCGTGGATAAACCAATCAAGTCATTGCCGATTGGAATAACTATATTATGAATATTTTTATATTTTAAATTACTTAAAAATAATGTCATGTAAATAAGCTAATAAAACTAAAAATATGAAAAACAACTTAAAAATAATGTCATGTAAATAAGCTAATAAAACTAAAAAATATAAAAAACAATTTTGTGTTGTTATTTAACTGAGTGACTTGCTAAGAGTCCTTCTATATGCTGTTTTGGTGTTGAATAAAATCCTCGTTGGCTGGTCAAAAAAAAAAAAAAAAAAACTCAACTGCATTTCATAACATTATTTTGAACTTAAACCTAACTTAAACAATAAATTAACCACAAAATCGATCAAGACTACCTGAGCCAGCATCAACGTCTCCAACATCCTCGTACACTCCACCGAAGTAGTCTTGAAGAGTATGCTTGTGGTGAGGTTGTTGGTCGTCCATGTTGTGTGAGAGGAACGAGAGGATAGGGCTGGGTTGGGTTTTAGTTTTTAATTGTAGAGTAATTACACAAATGGTCCTTGGATTAAAATAAAGTTAATTACATAAATGACCTTGTAGTCGAAAAGGGTACTTTAGTAATTTATTCTAACCGAATAGAAAATTTAACAAAAGTTAGTGTTAATACCCTTGGTTGTTACAAAATGAAATGTTAGAACTTCAAAATGTGATTTTAAACTATTAGTATTTGACATTGTTACTTTCTATAAACCACAAGGACTAATGGTATAATTAATTCTAAAGACAAATCTAGTGTGAAAAACAAAATAACTTGAAATCATATTTCGATTAAACCCATTTACCCAACTAAACATATTAGCCCAGATGTTTTAAACCACACTTTTCAACCCAACTAAATAAAAGTAGGAAGTGACGAAAACACACAAAAAAAAAAAAAAAGTCGACTAACAATTGAAGGTTTGAAGTGGGACAAACGAGTATGGCTGATGAACTGACGATTAAAAAAAGAAGTGCAATTGTACGATTGAAAGATTGAAGTGGGACGAACTCTAAACTTAACGATTCAACGAAGTAGGGATGGCTGCAAAAATCAGGGGGTACGATTATATTTTAGAGGCACATTATTTCTATTCGCCCAGGACCCCGACTTCTCACGGACGACCCTTCTAATCTGTTGATTATATATTTAAGCATGTTGTCTAGCCTTGCTAGTTGACATGTCATAGTGATCTAATGGTATAACGTTGTCCCTCAAGAAAATGATGTACGTTTAAATCCTTACAAGTATAAAATTTTGGTGGTATTTAAATGTAATAAAAGCTTGCTAAAAAATTGAAAGAGAGAGAGTAAGCATAAAATTAATCATAGAAAAACTTTAAAAGGAAACTAATATAAATATAATAATCAAATCATCACATGAGGTGTAGGGAATTTAAAAATTGATAATTCTCTGTTAACTAACAAAATGTAACATGAAATTAAAGACGTAAATACACACGTAATTTAAGGCAATATGCAATCTATGCATTTTACACTAAAAAGAATAAGAAAAATGCTAAAATTGGGGGAAAATCTTGGCTGACGAAATTGAAGCCTTAATTGATGGAATTATGGTCCGACAGTTGGGCCAAACCGACTATAGTTGTTTGTCACATGATCCGGCCCAGTAACTCCACTTGTTGCTGATCAGCTTGTGTTTTCTACAAGCATAGACGTTTTTTTGCCATGTTTTCATATGTCCAACTAATTTAAATAAGAGTCTACTAACTTTTGAATGAATCAAATGATCTTGTACGTTATTTGATTAATGTACGTTATTTGTATAATGTTTGAAGATCGAGATACATTTGATGTGCTAATTCTAACTCTATTTATAGAAGCCTTAGACTATAATGATTAGGCCCGTAAATGAACCGAACGAACACGAACATATGCATGTTCGTGTTTATTTAACTTTAACCGAACACGAACACGAACATATAATCGAAAACATTTTTTTGTTCGTGTTCGTTTATTAAGAAATCGGGCATGTTCGTGTTCGTTTATGTTCGTTCGTTTAAAGCCTAAACGAACAGTTCACGAACATAAACGAACACAAACGAACATAAACAAAAAAATATAACTGAACATATTTGAATAAACATAAATTAACATCATTGAACAAACATAAACGAACACAAATGAACGTAATTGAATAAATATAAACAAACACAATTTAACATTAATGAACACAAACAAAGAAGTCTAATATATTACAATTCATACGAAAACACATCTAAATTAGGGTTCATAAATACTAAAATTAAGTAGTTTTTATATATGGATATTAAGTAAGTAATCATGTAACACCTCGAAAATTCGTGTTCAATGAAATAACGACACGTGTCATGTAAGACAAAACGCGTTGTAAACCCGGATTTAATAAAGATGTTTTCGCAGGATTTAAAAGTGATGTCATGTTAATTTTTACCTCTGAACGACCTCAATTATAAATCCCAAGACCCAAGTATATATATCTTAAACTTCTAATATATCTTAATTCCAGAAAATTCTTGACAATAATTGAAATGGTGGACTCCTACGAAGAAAAGCTCGATAAACCTCATTGTTCGGCACTTTCAAATAAGAATTCAAGCAAACAATTCAAAATGGTAGGGTATGTAACTGTTCAAGGCCATTTTGGGAGGTCCCTAACTGATAATTGAGGCCCCAAATTCGGAAAAGATGGTTGCCCTTTCGAAATCCTGAAAGAACAAAAGTTTTATGCTTCTGACCATAGGCTTACGGACCGTAAGCCACCCCCTTACGGTCCGTAAGGGGGTGCCAGCGACTGAAAACTTGCTGTTTGCTGTTTAAACGCAAATTTCGACTTTTATCCGATTTTCCTCATATCCCTTGACCTCTAAACAACCCCTAAACACTAGGGACACATGTGGGAATGTTGTGGGCAGTAGTAGACTAAGATGTCAACACATTGTGGTGTCTTGGTTTACTATATAAAGCCTCTTTGTGCAAACACATTGATCATTCATTCCTCAAGCAACTCTGATCAATTGTGGAGCACCAGAGCATCTTCCAAGCCTTCCTAATCAACCATTAGACATTTGTAAGTTTGCTTAACTTTCTTTAATTAAGTTTAGCTTAGTTATTTAGCTAAAAGTCAAACCATCGTAATTACGGTTTGACTTCGAGATTAATTAATAATGGCTCAGTCAAATCTCGAATCAAAAGTAGTTATAAGTTGGTAATTATGTGGGTAATAAACCCTTAAAAGGGTTCCCCCTGATTACCACTCTAACCAGGTCAAAAGTCGGGTCAAACTTGCTAAGAAAAAGTCAACAGAATGTTTAAATTACAATTTATGCATAATTAGCAATGTAGATCATATACAACCTGTTTGATCATTAATATAACTTGGTAATTAGTGTAGGAACATGTCTAAACATGTTCAACCTGACAATTTCCTGTTTAGACCCGGTTCGGAACCGAAAGTCGCATAGTTTGACTTATACTTTGACTTTCAGTTCTGACCCGTTTAGGCATGATTTAGAAATGCCTTAGAGCTTAATTTGGACCAGGTAACATGCTAGTATAACCCTCTGTGATTATACACCATGGTTCATTAGTTAACCAATTAATTCGCATGATTCCGTTAATTGCTCATATGTTGACCATTATGCCCTTATCACCTTAAAACGTGATTTCTGAAAATGTAAAAGAGTAGAAACTTTAATTACTGATATTTAAACTTGCATACAAAATTTGACATCAGTTTGAGGTGTAGATTAAGAGTTATGCTCGTTAGCGTAAAATGAAAACTTTATGTTAATAAAACGGCATAATTAGCGTATAGCCTAGTTAAGCCTACTTTTTGATACCAAAATCTTTACCCACTGATGTAATATATTATTTTGGGATTTTTGAAGATTTTTAATTAATTTTAGGCTGAGCATAACTCATAGTCGTAGGCTTAAGCCGGTAATTGTCGGTTTTGCCCTCACGAGCCATAAAATGAGTTTTACTTATCTAAACGACTCCAAACCTTTTGCTACTGACTCTAAATGATAAATAAATTATTTTAAGCCTTTTGGAAATATAAAAATATCAGATTTAAGTATCGAACCCGGAAATGGCCTTTAATCGCCTTTTTAAGCGTTTTTAACGCATAGTATGTGCTATAACTATATTAAACATACAAGGGTTGATACCTACTGATATTTGAGGCAAATTATAATATTTTAACAGTAAGCAAAGGTTGTTAAACTCAGACTTCAGTTTTGAGCTTTTCGGCTTATGTGAAATTACCAAAATACCCCTACGGGGCATAGTTTGGTTATAATTGATAAATTTCACATATATACTTTAACCTACTGATATAACTTAGAAAATTGAGCATATTTGCTGATTACATCAGGCCTGTAACTCAGGTTGACACTTAAACTCTTTTACAACCCTTAAAATGACCAAACTACCCCTACGGGGCATAGTTTGTGATTAAATTCATTTCGGGCATAATAAAAGACACCTTACTGATGTCACAACATATATGAAGCATATTAACTTAGGAAACCTGTAAATGGCTCATATGAATACCCGTTACGCTTAATACGCGTTCGGTTCGGTTTATGTAACTAGTTTACATAAACTAGCCTAAACGGGTCAAACCTTATCGGTTTTATCTCAAAATCCTGAATGTGCATGAAGGACCCATATTAAACAAGTCTCTGAACTTGTCGGGTCTAAATCACATTCTATCCGGTCTTCGCTTAATCGTGCGTACGAACCGTATCTTTGAAACTAACCGGTCTAAGCTTAAGCTTAACTAAAGACCCGTTAGGATTCTAATAGGTTATTATAAAACCTTCGTTCCAGATTAGGAGTACCAGTAAAAGCTACGTGCATTTTGCTTATTGTGATTTATACATTGCTCAGGTAAATACTTTTAACTTATTTTCCCTATACGGGCTTGGGTTACGGTATATAGAATACCGCTTGATCGGGCATCAAATCCTCCACCGTTGAGTGGGTAATTGAATAAATTTGATAGGCTCGTTTAAACAGTCTTGTTACTTAAAGCCTTTGGGGGGTTAATGACCATGTCCCGGATATCCTTGGCATCATTTTACGAAATGGCCACGACTTAAGCGCGGGGTGTAGGCGTACACCCGTCAGTGCACAAAAGTATATTGTGGTGTGTCTATTGATCTCTAACCCGGACAAGATCCGGGCTACTGAACGCACAAGGAACATGTAATTCGTTCACAAGATTATAATATTAAATAATTCTCCCAAGTTAAACAAAATGTTTATGCCACGTGCATCCAAATCAATTTTCAATCATTTTCCAAAATGAGTCAGTTGATTGTATTTACCAGTGTAAACTGACGTATTTTCCCAAAAAGATTAAATGCAGGTACTAAGCGTAATTGGCTGGGATTTCTCCTTAGCATCACTAGGAGTCTCGCAAGCTTAAGATGCCTGAAGTCTGTTGAAATATAAATTCTATTTTTATTTTCGATCCATCTGTGGATAAACTTCCGAATATTGTGACATTTGATATTACAATATTAAATTCGGTTGTATCATATTTTAAATTTGCTTCCGCTGTGCATATTGATTATTGTGTTGTTTGACTATTATGTTGCCAACCACGTCACGATACTCCCCCACCGGGCCCACCGGTGACACGTGGAAATCGGGGTGTGACAGGTTGGTATCAGAGCCAACACTGAGTGAATTAAACACTAGCCTTCTGTGTTTAATCTCAGCTACACAATTGCACAATTCTAAACTTTCGAGTCTAGACATATAACATAGGACAAATTCTACCTTATTTGGTTTTTGTTTTATCCTTTAAATATTTTATATATATATTGTTTTGTTATCTCATGCTACATTGACAGGATTAACAAAATGCCGCCAAGATTCTTCAGGAGAAGAGGAAAAGGCAAGGGGCCAATCACCGCCCCCAATGATAATGAAGCTGGACCTTCAAATGTACGAGCTCCATCTACCACGGAGAGTGATGATCCCCGGCAGAACCGGAGAAACCTCTTTGAGCCGGCTAGACGGTCGGTTTCTCACAGCTCAACACCTCCTAATCCTTATGGGCCACAACCGGAGTACGAGCCCAACAACCCTCAACCCTCATACATACCGTTGCAGCGATCTTTATCGCATCATTCTTTTGGTGACCCTACACCAGTTTTTAGGGGCCGGTGTAACCCGGCGAATTTTATACAAGAACCAGTGGGTTTTAACCCATTGGGGCCAGAGGATCATTTCTCTGGCGATCATGCGAACGACATGGACGAGGATACGGACCCCGTCGAGCCTGCCAGTGGTACACCAAACCACCCGATAAAGATCTCTGACGGATCTTCTTTCCACGGATCACCCTATGTTGGTCCAGATAGCTTTCAAGCTATGTTCACCAGGCACGAGTGGTACTATACACCTCCTCGCCATTCACCTCCTCAGCAACAGCAGCAGCAGCAACGAGATCCCTCTGAGGATCCAAGATTTGTGGCAGTCACGCCACCACCTCCACCGCCACCAGTTCAACCGGCACCTCCACAACCGCCAAGGCGTAGGAGATCCGGAGCGCGTATGTCTGCGCGAGCAGGAGATTTCCATTTCAGCTCTCCACGTCAATCCAGTGGCAGCCACTATCCGCCACATCAGGAGGACCCCTAAATGGGTGGACCTTCTAACCCAGCTGTACCACAGCCACCGCCGATGGGTTTTGACAACCCAATTCCGGCATACACGGGTTCCATGGCATATAACCCGTTTGAACCGCCGACTCACCACAACTATGGTTACGCGGAGGCCGACCCCTACATGGTAGCGGCGAACTACAACACTCAAGGACCCTATGGAAATCCATGGGGAGTAGGGTACCCAACACATGGGTACCAAATACCTCCAAGACCTATTATCAGGCAAGAATCGCAACCAGAGCGTGAAGAAATTCTGCAAAGGTTGGACCATGTAGAGCGAGAGTTTCACAGGGAACGAAGGGAGCGACAAACTTTCTTCCAAGGATTAACGAGCCTAATTAAAGGGAAGAACAAGAAGGACCGCTGAATCCTTCCACTTGTTGTATAAACCCCTACGAGGGTATGTAATTTGTTTAAGCCCCTGCGTGGGTATGTATGTGTGTTTGTTTTGACCCCTGCGTGGGTCTATCTTCCGTTAACCCCTGCGAGGGTATGATGTTTGCTTAAAGTTCCTGCGTGGACTAGTTTGTTTGTTTAAGGTCCCTGCGTGGACTATTATGTTTGTTTAAAGTCCCTGCGTGGACGAGCATGTTGATTGACCCCTGCGTGGGTAATTGTTTGTTGAAAAGACCCGTTTAGGGCAGCATGTAATATTATAATAAATTAATGGAATGTTTGTTTTATAAATTTCATGTTTGCCATTATGTGCATATATAAATTATAAATGAAATAAATAAATTAAAATCATTCCTTTTGAAATAGTCTGCCTATGTAAAATTTTAAATAAGAATATTAAAGTGTGAAACCTAGCCTTCGGGTCATTTTAAGGCCGGGCCAAGATGGTAAGACCTGTTCAAAAGATTCAAATCCCTGTTAACATCTGTATACATGTTAACACTCCTGGCAGAAGTGGTTCGTTAAAATCACACACGTCATTTTTTTATATAAAAGGATCTTTCTAAAGATTCCTAACCCAAATTTTATGATCTCTGAATCATGGGTTTAGGTCATCAATTAAGATGATCATATTTTTACCATACGTGGTAATATAGCGCCTACGGGCCCTGCTCATTTCCATATGAGCCAAAAGACAGTGGTAGCGATGACTCCCTGTCAAATAAAGGTAATGAACTAGGTTCAAACCTTCATGCGTTGATTCTCTGAAATCATAGCTTATAATTTATAAACGTCCTTGTGACTAGGCCTATTGTGCCAGTATACCTTAATGTTTTGATTCTCTGAAATCATAGATTAAATTAAAAGTGTCCATGTGACTAGGCCTTTTGTGCCACAAATAAAACTGTTATTGTTTTATAATTAGGATAAATTATAATAGAAATCCTAAATAAATATGATTTATAAATTAACCAAATATGGTCTCTGTTACCATGGTTAATGAATTGCCATAAAAGACAATTCCATAATAAACTCCCAAGTAAACTATTGTCCTTGTTTTCTGTAACAGTTCAATTAAAATGGCTAATTCTGACGAAATAAATAGCCATCCAGTGGAGGAAAACGATAACGCCCGAATTACTTTGACGGGTGCTGAATTGAAAGCGCTAGTAGATGGCGCAGTTACAAGTGCCTTGGAGCGGCAGTACGAAGATTATAGTGGGACTCGAAGTAGGACCCAATCTGCACCGCATTCAAAGCCCAAGACACATTCTGAGGCTCATAGCAAGCCTCCTCCCCAAAAGGATGGACCCAAGAAAGATGATGATGATCGGCAGTCCACCAACCATCAAAGTGTTCCATCTCAACAAATAGTACTGAATCAAGAACCCCGTAACAAGGGTTGCTCCTATAAGTACTTCGTTTCTTGTAAGCCCAGGGATTTTACTGGGGAAAAGGGAGCCATTGACTGCATGACGTGGCTAGACGAGATGGACACGGTGGTAGATATCAGCGGATGCGCTGAGAGAGATGTGGTCAAGTTTGTGTCGCAGTCTTTTAAGGGTGAAGCTTTAGCATGGTGGAGATCTCTGATTCAAGCCACCGGGAAAATCCCATTGTACAATATGTCATGGGATCAATTTGTTGCCCTTATCAGGGAAAATTACTGTCCTCAGCATGAGGTGGAGAAGATAGAATCTGATTTTCTATCATTGGTGATGACAAACTGTTAGTGCAGTATGTCTATCGCCTCCGTCAATCTTAACCGTAGCTGAAACAGTTTAAACATAGCCTTATATTGTAATATCTAAAGTAAAAGGGCAAGGTGGCAATCATGTAAATAAGGGGAAATCCCTTATATCCTTGTGCCTATAAATAGAGGAGTTAGGGCTTAGTTTAGAGACTTTTGCCACATTTGAGATTTGGAGCTTTCAAAGTTAGAGAGAGAAAGTAGAGAGAGAAAGTGGCAAAACGTGATTCCGGAGCTTTGTACTCGTCAGATTATCAATAGAATCACGTCATTAGTACGTTCTTGTGTGTTCGGTCACGATTGTGCACGGATTCCGCACGTCGCACGTTCGTTACGCAATCGAATCGGAGTAAAACCGATCCTACAATTGGTATCAGAGCTAGGAGCTCGGTTGCGAGATCAAACATACAATTACGCACTCAATTTCAGCAGATTCAGAGTGAAAAATCATTCAGATTTGTCGAATTTCTCATATTTTTCATCCTTTCACGTTTTTCTCTGAATTTTGCAAAATTGACAGGGTTTTTACGGTTCAAATTCACTCATTTTTTGATATATTATGCGAAACTGTGTGATCTAATACTCTACAAATTTTCAGGTCAAAATTCCAAGCCGTTTTGAAGAAATTCGAATTTTTGTGTTCGAAAAAGTTGAAGAATGCTGAATACGGTTACTGTTGTTCTGAATGATGTTAACCGCACGGATCACCACCCGTGCGTATGACCATCCGCGTTGACTATTTGTTGACCTGTACGCACGGATAGCATCTTCGTGCGCACAACTTATCCAGGTTGACCGTTGTTGACCTCTTAATCCGTGTCACATTTATTCACTTAAGCTTGTCACGTGTTTCCAAATGAATGATTAATTCAAGCGGTGAGCATGTGAAGTTTCGGTAAAACACGTGATCCCTCAGAAAAAATTCGACTTGAGTGAATCATTCAATGCAATCGGTGTGAAGTAACATAAGCACATGACATTTAATTGAATTCTCAGTTTGCACGTGATCATAGTGAGTACATGTGATAGATAACAGGTTGTAAGTGAGTTTGTTGGTTATTAATTGTGGTCAAAAGGTCAACTTCATACGCACGGATAGCCCACCCGTGCGTATAGCATCATTCTCACCCGCACGGACTACTTTCAGTCATTCGTGTTGACTTGTTGACTTGCCATACGCACGGACAACTTGTCCGCGCGGATAACATCTTCACTCGTGCGGATTACTATCCGAGCGGATTACCATCCGAGCGGATAGCAATCCGTGTTGACTATTATTTGACCATCCGGACGGACACTTGTCCGCACGAACAATAATCCGTGTCACTTCATATCACCTAAGCGTATATCATTTTGTTAGAACCTCTTATCGGAACTTGAAATCAATCGGATTTAGAGCTTGCTGTTGAGTAGCACCGACCCAATTGTCTATACTTGATCAGTTCACGTGACATTGTTTGTTGGCCTCAAATAAATCAATAAAAAGAGCATTTGACAAATTGACGGGCCAAGTTTGCATACGATTTAAAGTTGGGCGGCCCAATCATACTTGAGATCTTATACCATACACCACGTGAACACTTTAATCAAAGTGTCAGCTCACTATACTGATTGGCCAAAACATTTTATTAAAGTCTAACTATTGCGGTCAAATAGAAATCATTTGATATAAACTGCTCGTGATTTGATTCAAAGTTTGCATGAGAATATGTATAAAGGTTGTCAGGGCGGTGATTGTTAAGTGCATACACTAATTGTCATTTTGTACTTTGACTGTTTGCTTGTGATATTATCTTGAAATTTAAAGCTCATTCATTAAGGTCAAGAAGTCAACAAGAAATTCAGTCGGATAACTCACCGAACAACATTTATTCGCAAATCTTCGACACGAGTCTTAGATTGATTTCATCAACGCATACTGTTACGAACTGATTGTTTGTTTGCAGAATATTCCGAGGAAATTCAAGGTTATAAAATCATGGCAAAATCCGAACCTATTCCTTTTAAAGATATTAGAACTAAAGAAGAAAAACTCGTCAACCGAAGAATGAAAGCCCAAACCAGAATGAGCAGAATTTATAACACATACAAAGAGGCTAAAAGAGCAAAGAGATGGGATGCGGACAGAGAATGTTACCTTGATCCTCAAGGAAACATTGCAGTTGACCCAGATTCCATCAGTGTTGATGCTCTTACACAACAATTTGCCGAGGAAGAAGAAGCTAGACAAAGAGAATGGTGGGGAGATGAAGAAGAGAAAAAGAAAAAGAAAGAGTTAATAGATGAAATAGAAAGAAACTCAGAAAATATGAGTTTGGTTGAATTTCTTGAATTAATCAAAAAGATTAAAGAAGGAATGACAAAGAATGAGGAATCAAAGAAGGATGAAACTTCAAAAAGTGAAGTTGTGTGCTCAAAATGTGAAAAATCCGAAGCAGAAAATGTCAATCTCTTGAAAGATGTGGAGAATTTGATATTGGAAAACAAAGCTTTGAAAGACAAGAAGAAAGCTGATGATGAACAGATTTTGGATTTGCGCTTGAACTGCGAAAAACTAAAATCTGAAAATGACAAACTTTTGAAGAATGTTGAGAGTTTGTCATTAGAAAACAAAGATTTTGAGAATAAGCTAAACACTTTAGAACATGAAAAAGTGTTTTGGGCAAAATTAGAAAATAAGGCTTTAAAAGATAGAGAAACAGTTTTTGATAATAGAATAAAAGTTTTGGAAAATGAAAATTCTGTTTTTCAAGATAAAATTAAAAGTTTTGAAAATGAAAAAGTAAAAATTGAAAAAGATTTTCAAAGTCAAATAAAGATTCTTGAAGATGGGAGGTCTGTTTTTAGCAAGAACAGTATTGAAAAGCAAAAGGTAATAAATTCTCATCGTCAGACTATTATTCGACTTGAAAAAGAAGCTGAAGGTGATAAAAAGAAAATAAAAAATTTAGAGAATAAATTGAAAAGTTTTGTGACTTCTGCATCATATGTTTGTCCAAAACCGATCAATTCAGATCCAATAAGTGACGATGTCACAAACTTTGACAATGTCAAAGTTGAGGATTGTGATGAAGGAACTGATGATGAAAATGAAAAAAAAACAAACTAAACAAAAATTATTTTTAGAATTAAAAGAAAAATTCAAAAATACTGTTTTGCAATCTACTGAAATAGGTGAATGCTCAAAGCAAAAACCTGTTAAGAAGAAAGTAGAACAGAAACAAAAAATAAAAAATTCAGAAAATGTTCAAAACAACAATAAAAGCGCATCAGTTCAGTCATCCAATCGTTATAAAAAACCACAAAAAGTTGAAAATTTAAACTCACAAAAAGTTGGTAATAAGTGGTGCAGATTTGACCACAGTGCTCAAGCGTCAAATCAAGCTTATAGGAGAAGTCATGAGTACTACAAATCAAATCAGTGTTATGATTTGAGTGTTTGGATTGATGGTGGAGATTGGTACGATAACAGGGTGTGTTACAACTGCGGTTTTCAAGGACACATTGTTGTTAACTGCCAGAGACAGAGATTTGAGACAAGGAGATGTTATGAATGCCAAATCAAAGGTCACATTGCCAGAGATTGCTCAATGAGATCAATGGGAAGATCGAGGGCTGAATCTCAGAAAAAGATGAAGAAATCAGTCAATGTCAAGCCCAAAGAACAGAAAGTTCAAGAACCAAAAGTTCAAGAACAGAAAGTTCAAGAAAAGAAAGTGAAGCTTTCACAAGGGCAAAAAGACAAACTGAGGAAGAAAAGAAAGAAGGCGAGAGAGTATCTGGAGAAGATTTTGTCTTCGGGTTCACCTGACAGATTGAATAAAAGTTCTGATGAATCAATTCACTCGACTACAAAGCCAAGTAAATTGAATTCTTCAGATGCAAATCTGAGGACAAAAGAGAAAAAGGAGAAAAAGAAAGTTGTCGGCGATGAATCTGATGTCTCAAAGTCAGACAAGCCACCATCAGGCAATGAATCTGACATCTCAAAGTCAGACAAGCCACATTCAGGCAATGATTCTAGTTCGTCAAAGCCAGAAGAGCCTGTTGTTGAGATAAAATCTGAGAATTCAGGTTTAACAATGGATGGTGCAAATTTTCCATCATTGTTGAACAAGAATTCAAAATCATCCAAGGCTGGTCAGGCTTGGGTGAATCTTTTCAAATAGAAAAACCCGACTTGCCGAAGTTCCCAGGTTGGTAAGTGTGGAACAGGAATCGGCATATTTCTTGAGAAATTCACAGGTTGGTAACTGTGATATTTCGAATCACAAAAGACTAATCAAGGACATTAAGTTGTACTTGATTTATCTTTCCGATAAGTGGATAAAGGTAAACAATGTGATGAAACCCCGAGTTTGTAAAAAGACAAACAAAACTAATTTTCCGGAAAAACCATTTTGATTAAAACAAACTTAAGTGTTTTGAAATCTAAATGGGAAAATAGTTTGTTGTCAGGGGGAGTTCTGATTGTTTATGCCGAGTGAATGGCGAATTGAAGTGATTCAATATCAGTTTGTCACTTTCCTTGTAAAGTTTGTTTTCAAATTTTCTCAGAAAATCAAAATTGAAACATATTTTGATTTTAGGGGGAGAAAAATTTTTAAAAAATTAGAAAATTTGAAAATGCCAAAAACATTGAAAAAGCAAAAATGAATTTTGTTGTGAAAAAGAGGAAATGATAGTACATCAGTGGACTATCACAGCATGCTAAAGAAAGGTAATGTCAAATGTGATAAACGATCTCACTAACGATGTGACGATAGGCTCAGCTAGACTAGTAGATTTGCGATAACGATACAAACTTAAATGAAAAAGCCTAGTTCTAGTGGAAAACATGGTTGAAAGCATAGTACTTAGTTTTGTCCTTCTTGACTGTGTGCCTACTCGGTAATCGCTGAATGTCGAAAGACATAAAAACCGGTTAAGTCTGTGAACTTTCACAACTTTGCTGAAAAAGTCGCTGTGATTGTGCATTTCATTTTGCAAAGATTTAAACTTGTTTGATTTCTTTATTTTGTTTAAGCATTGGACATCCTCTGCGTATACGTGAGTATCGACCTGGATGTTATTGCCTAAACGTTCTGCTTTATTTTCTTTGGTGTTTCGTTTAAGCTTTGGATCACCTCTGCGTATACGGGAGTATCGACCTGGTGGTTAAAGCCTAAACAACTTCAACTTGTTTTATTTTCTTATTTTGTTTAAACATTGGACTTTCTCTGCGTATACGGAAGTATCGACCTGATTGTTAATGTTTAAACATTCTGCTTTATTTTCGCACATATCACAGTTGATGAAAGTTTAAAGGCATTACTTGAGTTAGTGTATTGCATGATGAGGGGATATGCTGAGATCGTGGGGTCCATAAGAATTTAGTGCAAAATTAATATACCTTAACGTATCGGTAAGCATTTCGAAAGTTTTTAGATTGAGTTTAAGAGGACAACTATATCGTCAATCTATGTGAATCGTTTAGAACTTAAAATGATTAAAGCTTAACGGTGTTGGTGATTTGTCTCAAAAACTGATATGATCCTCTTACACAAACTCACAAAAATATTATTTGTATATATTTGTTTACTGCATTTCTTTAAAAACAAAAACCCAAAAAGATTTTAGTGTGTTTTAGCATAAAGTTTTGAAAAATACAAAAAGATTTTCGACAACTGATGTTGGAAAGCTGATTTTCAAAATTCCAAGTGCTAAACATGATGAACTATACTGGGTTGGGAGTGTTTGTTGAGAAAATTTGAATGTTATATACAAATGTTTTGAAAGATTGTGTGTTTAGTTAATCAAGGTCATTCACTTGAACTTGATGAAACTATTTTTATTGATGTAAGAATGATTTCTACCAGTAAGTTTCTTAAATATAAGTGTTATAAATTTGTGAAACTTATGTTGAGGTAGAGGATTTGCAGGTTAACCAGGTTTCAAATCCTGAGCAGATGCAGAATAGAGCCAGGAATTGATCCTGAATTTGTGAACTTGTGAAAGCCAGACTACGATCCCGACAGCTGAGT
Organism: Helianthus tuberosus; assembly: GCA_030545235.1. Taxonomy (NCBI): domain Eukaryota; kingdom Viridiplantae; phylum Streptophyta; class Magnoliopsida; order Asterales; family Asteraceae; genus Helianthus; species Helianthus tuberosus. Next base: position 43,845 of record JARYGA010023688.1, on the reverse strand, counting down.
CTAAGGGGGAGTCTGAAGACGAGCTCAACGCAAGAGGAAGCGTGGATTCAAAGAGCCAGATAACTATTTTGGAGGAGCTTGTATTCGGAAAGCCAGGTGTCGATCCCAAAGCACGGAAGCTTGACGAAAGGGGGAGCCTGAAGAAAGAGTTTGCTGAAAGGGGGAGCTAAAGCTCAAGACAGATCCACCGGGATTCTGTTAATGAAAGAGGGAGTCTATGTTGCAGAAGAGATGATAAAGCTTCAAGAAGACTCAGAGAGAGAGAGAGAAACAAGTTGCTACGAGTTTGACTATGGATTGACTGCGGCAATATCCAAGGGGGAGTCTGTTAGTGCAGTATGTCTATCGCCTCCGTCAATCTTAACCGTAGCTGAAACAGTTTAAACATAGCCTTATATTGTAATATCTAAAGTAAAAGGGCAAGCTGGCAATCATGTAAATAAGGGGAAATCCCTTATATCCTTATGCCTATAAATAGAGGAGTTAGGGCTTAGTTTAGAGACTTTTGCCACATTTGAGATTTGGAGCTTTCAAAGTTAGAGAGAGAAAGTAGAGAGAGAAAGTGGCAAAACGTGATTCCGGAGCTTTGTACTCGTCAGATTATCAATAGAATCACGTCATTAGTACGTTCTTGTGTGTTCGGTCACGATTATGCACGGATTCCGCACGTCGCACGTTCGTTACGCAATCGAATCGGAGTAAAACCGATCCTACACAAACCTTGACTGTCAAGCTTACCTAACGAGCTTCAACACGATGTCCCGGTTGGTTCGATATCTAGTAACCCCGGAGCCAAAAAGAATAGCTCGTTTTATCGGCGGTTTAGCCCCGAAAATCAAGGCAAGCGTAAAAGCTTCTCGGCCAGCTACCTTCAGGTCTGTAGCTGACATATCTTTGTCACTTACTCTGGATGCGGTCTGACAAAGATCACTGAGAAACAAAGAGGCTGAGAAGAGAAAATGTGAGGATGATAGTTCACGTAGATCGAACAAGAAGCACCATGGGAACGGTGACAACAAGAAAGGATCGGAGTCAAGGAAGGATGGGCATAATTCTGGTGAGAAGCCCAAATGCAAAGTTTGCAAGAAGCAGCACTTTGGAAAGTGCAGACTCGAGTCGAACTCTCAGACTCAGTCGAAAACTTATGCTTGTGGTATATGCAAGTCCACGGATCACAAAACCTTGGATTGCAAGAAGATGAAAGACGCAACGTGCTATCGTTGCAATGAAAAGGGGCACATTAAAACCAACTGCCCCAAGTACACCAAGAAGCCTGAAGAGGCCAAGAAGACTAATGCCAGAGTCTTCAGAATGGACGCAAAGGAAGCGATTCTAGACGACAACATTATTACAGGTACTTTCCTTGTAAATGATGTCTATGCAAGAGTACTATTTGATTCAGGTGCTGATAAGTCGTTTGTAGATCATAAATTTTGCAAATTGCTGAATTTACCTGTCAAAACCTTAAATGTGAATTATGAGGTGGAGTTAGCGGATGACACCCTAGAAACCGTCTCAACTGTGTTAGATGGATGTGTTATATCCATTAAGAACCATTCTTTTCCTCTGTCTCTACTTCCCTTTAAGTTGGCCGGTTTTGACATAGTTTTGGGTATGGACTTGTTATCTCATAACCAGGCCCAAATTGTCTGTAACAAGAAACAAGTGGTCATAAAGACTCTGTCTGGTGGATCACTTACCATTCGGGGAGATACCCAGTATGGGCTGCCTGAGCAAGTGACTATGCTCAAGGCTTCAAAATGTTTAAAGAAGGGTTGTGTCATCTACATGGCACAAGTGATTATTGATGAGCCCAAACCGAAGATAGAAGACATCCCTGTCATCTCTGAATTCCCAGAAGTTTTTCCGGAAGAACTACCTGGTTTGCCACCAAATAGGCAAGTGGAATTCAGGATTGATATCATCCCCGGAGCAGCACCAGTTGCCAGAGCACCCTATAGGTTGGCTCCAACGGAGATGAAAGAATTGAGGACACAGCTAGATGAACTGCTAGCTAAAGGTTTCATTAAACCTAGTTCGTCTCCTTGGGGAGCGCCAGTCCTGTTTGTCAAGAAGAAGGACGGATCGATGCGTCTGTGCATCGATTATCGTGAGCTTAATAAGGTCACGATCAAGAATAGGTATCCTTTACCCAGGATCGACGATTTGTTCGATCAATTACAAGGAGCAAGTTATTTCTCAAAGATTGACTTGAGGTCAGGCTACCATCAACTGAAGGTTAGAGATGAAGACGTGCACAATACAACATTTAGGACTCGTTATGGTCATTACGAGTTCCTAGTGATGCCTTTTGGGCTCACTAATGCACCTGCCGCGTTCATGGATCTCATGAATCGCGTTTGCAAGCCTTACTTAGACAAATGTGTTATCGTTTTCATCGACGACATTCTGATCTATTCGAAGAATCAAGCTGACCATGAGAAACACCTTCGATGTATTCTCAAACTCCTGCATCAAGAGAAGCTCTATGCCAAATTCTCCAAGTGTGAATTTTGGCTTCGAGAGGTCCAATTCCTTGGACACGTGGTTAGTGAGCGTGGTATCCAAGTGGATCCCGCTAAGGTTGAAGCAGTTATGAACTGGCAAGAGCCAAAGACGCCTACAGAGATTCGTAGCTTCCTGGGATTGGCAGGATATTACCGGCGTTTCATTGAAAATTTTTCAAGGATTGCTGCACCCCTAACTTCCTTGACCAAGAAGAAAGTAAAGTTCGTATGGGGCCCTAAACAGCAAGAATCCTTCGATATTCTGAAGCAGAAGTTGAGCAACGCCCCAGTACTGACATTGCCAGATGGAATAGAAGATTTTGTGGTTTACTGCGATGCTTCACACACTGGCATGGGGTGTGTGCTTATGCAAAAAGGCAAGGTTATTGCCTATGCATCACGACAGTTAAAAGTGCATGAAAAGAATTACACCACCCACGACTTGGAGTTGGGTGCCGTTGTATTTGCACTAAAACTGTGGAGACATTATTTGTATGGTATCAAATGCGTGATCTATTCTGATCACAAGAGTCTCCAACACCTGCTTAATCAGAAGGAATTAAACATGAGGCAACGTCGTTGGATGGAAACTCTACATGATTATGATTGTGAAATAAGATACCATCCCGGCAAGGCGAATGTAGTCGCCGATGCCCTGAGTCGAAAAGAGAGGGTGAAACCCATCCGAATCAATGCTAAGCGCATGGAGATAAAGAATAATTTGATTGAAAGGTTGTTAGCTGCACAGAAGGAAGCTGTGTTGGAAGCTAACTATCCTAATGAAAAGCTAGGAGTAACTGAGGAGCAGTTAACTCTTAGCAAGGACGGAATTTTACGATTAAATGAACGAATATGGGTTCCAATTTATGGAGGACTTCGAGATGTCATCCTCCAGGAAGCCCATAGTTCCAAATACTCCGTTCATCCTGGAGCTGATAAGATGTACCAGGTTCTAAAGGCAAATTATTGGTGGATAGGCTTGAAGAAGTCTGTAGCCACTCATGTAGCTAAATGCTTGACATGTGCGCAAGTCAAAGCCGAGCATCAGAAACCGTCAGGTTTGCTACAACAGCCTGAACTTCCTACTTGGAAGTGGGAAATGGTAACTATGGATTTTATTACCAAGTTACCCAAGACAAGGAAAGGAAATGATACAATATGGGTTATAGTTGACAGACTGACTAAGTCAGCACATTTCTTACCCATCAAGGAGACTTACAGCTCCGACATGTTAGCCCAGTTATACGTTGATAAGATTGTAGCCTTACATGGCATACCTGTGTCTATTATCTCTGACCGAGATACTAGATACACGTCACATTTTTGGAAGAGTTTCCAACAATCTTTGGGCACACGTTTGAATTTTAGTACAGCTTATCATCCTCAGACTGACGGTCAGAGTGAGCGTACTATTCAAACGTTGGAAGACATGCTACGTGCATGTGCGATCGATTTGGGTGGTAGTTGGGATAAGAACCTACCGTTAATCGAATTCTCCTACAACAATAGCTACCATACCAGCATTAAGGCTGCGCCTTTTGAGGCATTATATGGTAGAAAGTGTAGATCGCCCGTTTGTTGGGCGGAAGTTGGAGATGTCCAATTATCAGGACCAGAGATAGTCTTTGAAACGACGGACAAGATTGTCCAGATTCGTGACCGTCTCAAAGCTGCCCGGGATAGGCAGAAGAGCTACGCAGATCCAAAGCGTAAAGCTTTTCACTTCGAAGTAGGTGATAAAGTGTTGCTTAAAGTATCGCCCTGGAAGGGGGTGATGCGATTTGGTAAGAAAGGCAAGCTAAGCCCGAGATACATAGGACCTTTCGAGGTTATCGAACGTGTTGGGTCAGTTGCCTATAAGTTAAACTTGCCTGAAGAGCTCAGTGGAATTCACAATGTGTTCCACATCTACAATCTGAAGAAGTGCTTCGCTGATGAATCACTGGTTATACCACATACAGATGTGCATATAGATGAGAGCTTGAAGTTTGTGGAAAAACCTTTGTCGATTGAAGATCGACAGGTAAAGAAGCTTCGAAGGAAGCATGTACCTATTGTAAAGGTCAAATGGGATGCCCGTAGAGGTCCCGAATACACGTAGGAGGTTGAATCCACGATGAAAGAAAAGTACCCTTATTTATTTCAGTAAATCTCGGGTCGAGATTTATTTTAAGGGGGTGAGGATGTAACACCTCGAAAATTCGTGTTCAATGAAATAACGACACGTGTCATGTAAGACAAAACGCGTTGTAAACCCGGATTTAATAAAGATGTTTTGGCAGGATTTAAAAGTGATGTCATGTTAATTTTTACCTCTGAACGACCTCAATTATAAATCCCAAGACCCAAGTATATATATCTTAAACTTCTAATATATCTTAAATCCAGAAAATTCTTGACAATAATTGAAATGGTGGACTCCTACGAAGAAAAGCTCGATAAACCTCATTGTTCGGCACTTTCAAATAAGAATTCAAGCAAACAATTCAAAATGGTAGGGTATGTAACTGTTCAAGGCCATTTTGGGAGGTCCCTAACTGATAATTGAGGCCCCAAATTCGGAAAAGATGGTTGCCCTTTCGAAATCCTGAAAGAACAAAAGTTTTATGCTTCTGACCATAGGCTTACGGACCGTAAGCCACCCCCTTACGGTCCGTAAGGGGTGCCAACGACTGAAAACTTGATGTTTGCTGTTTAAACGCAAATTTCGAATTTTATCCGATTTTCCTCATATCCCTTGACCTCTAAATAACCCCTAAACACTAGGGACACATGTGGGAATGTTGTGGGCAGTAGTAGACTAAGATGTCAACACATTGTGGTGTCTTGGTTTACTATATAAAGCCTCTTTGTGCAAACACATTGATCATTCATTCCTCAAGCAACTCTGATCAATTGTGGAGCACCAGAGCATCTTCCAAGCCTTCCTAATCAACCATTAGACATTTGTAAGTTTGCTTAACTTTCTTTAATTAAGTTTAGCTTAGTTATTTAGCTAAAAGTCAAACCATCGTAATTACGGTTTGACTTCGAGATTAATTAATAATGGCTCAGTCAAATCTCGAATCAAAAGTAGTTATAAGTTGGTAATTATGTGGGTAATAAACCCTTAAAAGGGTTCCCCCTGATTACCACTCTAACCAGGTCAAAAGTCGGGTCAAACTTGCTAAGAAAAAGTCAACAGAATGTTTAAATTACAATTTATGCATAATTAGCAATGTAGATCATATACAACCTGTTTGATCATTAATATAACTTGGTAATTAGTGTAGGAATATGTCTAAACATGTTCAACCCGACAATTTCCTGTTTAGACCCGGTTCGGAACCGAAAGTCGCATAGTTTGACTTATACTTTGACTTTCAGTTCTGACCCGTTTAGGCATGATTTAGAAATGCCTTAGAGCTTAATTTGGACCAGGTAACATGCTAGTATAACCCTCTGTGATTATACACCATGGTTCATTAGTTAACCAATTAATTCGCATGATTCCGTTAATTGCTCATATGTTGACCATTATGCCCTTATCACCTTAAACCGTGATTTAAGAAAATATAAAAGAGTAGAAACTTTAATTACTGATATTTAAACTTGAATACAAAATTTGACATCAGTTTGAGGTGTAGATTAAGAGTTATGCTCGTTAGCGTAAAATGAAAGCTTTATGTTAATAAAACGGCGTAATTAGCGTATAGCCTAGTTAAGCCTACTTTTTGATACCAAAATCTTTACCCACTGATGTAATATATTATTTTGGGAGTTTTGAAGATTTTTAATTAATTTTAGGCTGAGCATAACTCATAGTCGTAGGCTTAAGCCGGTAATTGTCGGTTTTGCCCTTACGGGCCATAAAATGAGTTTTACTTATCTAAACGACTCCAAACCTTTTGCTACTGACTCTAAATGATAAATAAATTATTTAAGCCTTCTGGAAATATAAAAATATCAGATTTAAGTATCGAACCCGGAAATGACCTTTAATCGCCTTTTTAAGCGTTTTTAACGCATAGTATGTGCTATAACTATATTAAACATACAAGGGTTGATACCTACTGATATTTGAGGCAAATTATAATATTTTAACAGTAAGCAAAGGTTGTTAAACTCAGACTTCAGTTTTGAGCTTTTCGGCTTATGTGAAATTACCAAAATACCCCTACGGGGCATAGTTTGGTTATAATTGATAAATTTCACATATATACTTTAACCTACTGATATAACTTAGCAAATTGAGCATATTTTCTGATTACATCAGGCCTGTAACTCAGGTTGACATTTAAACTCTTTTACAACCCTTAAAATGACCAAACTACCCCTACGGGGCATAGTTTGTGATTAAATTCATTTCGGGCATAATAAAAGACACCTTACTGATGTCACAACATATATGAAGCATATTAACTTAAGAAACCTGTAAATGGCTCATATGAATACCCGTTACGCTTATTACGCGTTCGGTTTATGTAACTAGTTTACATAAACTAGCCTAAACGGGTCAAACCTTATCGGTTTTATCTCAAAATCCTGAATGTGCATGAAGGACCCATATTAAACAAGTCTCTGAACTTGTCGGGTCTAAATCACATTCTATCCGGTCTTCGCTTAATCGTGCGTACGAACCGTATCTTTGAAACTAACCGGTCTAAGCTTAAGCTTAACTAAAGACCCGTTAGGATTCTAATAGGTTATTATAAAACCTTCGTTCCAGATTAGGAGTACCAGTAAAAGCTACGTGCATTTTGCTTATTGTGATTTATACATTTCTCAGGTAAATACTTTTAACTTATTTTCCCTATACGGGCTTGGGTTACGGTATATAGAATACCGCTTGATCGGGCATCAAATCCTCCACCGTTGAGTGGGTAATTGAATAAATTTGATCGGCTCGTTTAAACAGTCTTGTTACTTAAAGCCTTTGGGGGGTTAATGACCATGTCCCGGATATCCTTGGCATCATTTTACGAAATGGCCACGACTTAAGCGCGGGGTGTAGGCGTACACCCGTCAGTGCACAAAAGTATATTGTGGTGTGTCTATTGATCTCTAACCCGGACAAGATCCGGGCTACTGAACGCACAAGGAACATGTAATTCGTTCACAAGATTATAATATTAAATAATTCTCCCAAGTTAAACAAAATGTTTATGCCACGTGCATCCAAATCAATTTTCAATCATTTTCCAAAATGAGTCAGTTGATTGTATTTACCAGTGTAAACTGACGTATTTTTCCAAAAAGATTAAATGCAGGTACTAAGCGTAATTGGCTGGGATTTCTCCTTAGCATCACTAGGAGTCTCGCAAGCTTAAGATGCCTGAAGTCTGTTGAACTATAAATTCTATTTTTATTTTCGATCCATCTGTGGATAAACTTCCGAATATTGTGACATTTGATATTACAATATTAAATTCGGTTGTATCATATTTTAAATTTGCTTCCGCTGTGCATATTGATTATTGTGTTGTTTAACTATTATGTTGCCAACCACGTCACGATACTCCCCCACCGGTGACACGTGAAAATCGGGGTGTGACAAATCAGTTATGATCTAAGAAAAAATTTAAAATTTCATTTTTATGACTAGAAAACTCAATTACTAATTAGTTATATTTATATAAGTAGTTAAAACCTAATATGTATATTAATATAACTATTTATGTATTTACTCAAATTTAAACGAACGTAAATAAACGAACGTTCACGAACATAAATGAACGAACACAAGGTGTGTTCATGTTCGTTCATTTAATTAAACGAACAAAAATTTTGTTCGTGTTCGTTCGTTTATTAAATAAACGAACATAAACAAACTTCCCGCCGAACAAGTTCACAAACAGTTCATAAACGTTTGGTTCGTTTACAAGCCTAATAATGATGCCAACTACATAATTAAACATCGATTATGATAATCGATATAGCCAATGATATACAAAAACAAACATCAATACTAATATAATTATTACTAAACAAACATACAAAAACAAGTTCAATACATGCATGATAAAAGTAACATATTTGCAATCTGAAAATATCTTATTCTATTCGATTCAAATGGCCATGTTGAACAAGACAATTTCAAGAATAACATTGGAACTTTTTTCTTTGAAAATGGTCATTGAATGATATACGCAATATATACTTTCGTTCCAACGTGTCTCACGTGGGGCATGTCCCTATTATCCTATATATTAATAAACCAACCTAATGAATAGTACATGTCACATCATAATGAATAGTAATAAATAGTAAACTTTTCTTATTGGTTGGTTGTGTTTGTTGGCTTCTTTATAGTGAGTCTTTGATGTTATTCTTTATATACTTTTGGTTTCTTTAATATGACATATTTGTATGTTTGGTAAAGTGGTTTGTGTGGTGTTTTAGTTTGCAAAGGGGATGGGTTCAAGTCCCACTCTTTACATTTTTTTTATATCTATTATATTAACTATTACCTATTACCTATATATTACCTATATAAACAAAGTTAATAAATAGTGTTTTAATGCTACATGGTATCGTTGTTTCATCGTTAATCACGAGTACCGTACGATTGTACGAACAATAACGCTATCGCACAACTTTTTGTTGGTTTTCTTTAACTTTTAATGATTTATCTATTTTAGTTTCAGGGGTAGGGATGAGCACGGTGCCAACCGATACCGAATCCGAATCGGTACTTGTACCGAAAATGCTGGTTACGATACCGGTTTATGAAGGTAAAACCGGTGGCGAACCGGTACCATGAACGCCAAAAGTCGGTACCGAATTGTTACTTAATATATTTCGGGAAATTCGGTACCGATACCCAATACCATTGGCTCATATCTGACCATGAGTTTCATACGAACATCATTAACATATAACTTTTTTGGTTGATTTTCTTCAGGTTCTCTTTTAGTGTTTTTTTTAACATTTTTTTAATTTTTGTCAGTGGTTCCGTGCGCAAGGCTCTCACAGTGATTTCAAAATACATATAAACACAGACTAAATCACAAAAGAAGTACGCCGCAACGCGGCGCCCATAATAAACCTAGTTGTATTGATTCTTAAAATTACTTTTCTTAGGATATTATAATGTTTTAAGTTTTTTTTTATGTTTATGTTTTTCGCATTGTTATTATTACCCTATCAGGTGTGGTTCTATTTTACACACCCCATATAAACTCTTATGTAGGTGTCACACATAGGGGTACAAACGAGCCGAGCCCCTATGTGTTACTTCGGTTATTAATAAAGAAAGTTGCTTTTAACTTATAAAAGGTATAACAAAGATATTCAAATTGGTATCATAATCTATGTATCTATGTAATACAATTAAGAAGTATTCTAAATGGATTTGTCGATTTATGTTTAGGAAATGGGGGTGAAGACAAAGCTAATGAGACGTGATAAAGTATTAATACTCTTGTTTTAATAAATTAACCAAGACAAAGTTCAAACAAGAATAAAATCTAGCATCCTTGGTGTGCTTAAAAAACTAAACGCTAATAAAGTGCTTAAGCAAAGTGGTCAAACAAAGTCAAACACCCTTTTACCTTGTATTTCATATTTATTTTAATTTGTATTTATAAATGATATGACATTTTATTTTCTTTTTCACAGATAAAAAAGTATCTCTCTCTCGGTAAATCATCGTCAAAGACTCAAAGCTCATAATTATAAAATCAAAACTAATATTGAACTATTTTTGAAAATATTTATATGAAAATACACTTGCATATCTATTTATAACTCGTTTTTTGGACCTGCATGTTGCGGCGGTATCGTTAAACCGAACAAAAAAATAAACGTAAAAATGTGGAACCATGCACGCTCGTTGCAGCGTGTTAAGTCACCAAATTTAGATCAAAACGTAAAAGATTATCCTAGATTAGAATACACGAGTCAAAACGGAAACAAAACCCACGTAAAAAAGAAAACATAACTTTCAAAACGACACGGAATCGCAAGGGTGTTAACTTTCAACATGACATGAAATTTATGAGTTTGAGAGCAACCTACTCATATTCGGCTCCCTTTCGGGTCGAACGCATCGACAAGTTTTGCTAAAGATCTCTAGTAACCCTGATTAGTTAGCATGTTATCCCATTTATATTTATAAAAATTAATGTGTATTTTATATTACAACTCAAAATGATCTGGTATTTCCAACATATACAAACACAAGTTTGAAGATGTCGGCGGAAATAGGGAAAGCAAATGGTTGGCCAAAAGTGGCGGCCACCTTTATTTATTTTTTTTCTTTGCATAAAATAGGTATTTATAAGTCCTGTCAAATTAGGATTTTATCCCCTGTTTAAAATTACGATATTGCCCCCAGTTCAAAATTAAATTTAATGGCAGGGAATAGTATCACCCTGCGATTGGTTCACATGGGCGGCCGCCTCTCACTCGTTGGACCAACCAGTTTATTATTTTATACACACTTTAAAATTACGTTTTCGCCCTGCAATAGTGTTTCTCTCCCATTGGTTCAAATGGGCAGCGAGCAATACCTATTGGAACACCCAGTTTATTATTTTATATCCACTTTAAAATTACGTTTTGCCCCCAGTTAAAAAATACGGTTTTGTCTCAACTTCAAAATACATTTACCCTTTTGCCCGAGCTAAAAAATACGATTTCGCCCTCGGTAAAAAATTACGCTTTTACCCTCATCCAAAATTACGTTTTCGCCCCAGTTCAAAATAAAATTTTGTTTTTCCCCCGGCTTAAAATTACGAATTTACACCAGTTTTGTAACACCCCGTGTTTTCGTAAGTGAAAGTCAAAGTCAAGGTCAAAGTCAACGACCGATTTCGCGCAATTTGACTTGTAGAAATGTCTTTATTTTATTTATATTATGTGGAGAAAGTGTTGTTAATCGCAATAATCAATGAGTATTAATCGTATTTCAATCGACCTACGACTGTGAACTATAGGAAGTAACAATGCGATAAAGCTAATCAACTAACAATCAAGCTAAGTTAATTGAATCGACATCAATTCACAACTCGAGCTATGTATTTTTACTTATCATTATACGTGTGTGTGCCTTACGTGTTAACTGTGCATGTTTATTTATGATATGTTGTGATAATCAAGCGAACTCAATCGAACTCGAAATCTAACTCTAATGCAATCGAACTCGAACTAGAATCACAAATCGAACCAGGATAGATAGTGGAAAAGAGATTAACCTAGATACGAAGTGGTTGAGACTGAAAGTAATTGACTAGGAAACCCTATCGAATCGAGCCGCGCGCAATCATAATCGAAATATCGAAAATCGTCGCGCGAAACACTCAAAAGGTGCAACCGATCGATCAGGCTGTCCGATCGAGCTGCCAGCCGATCGGCCAGCCCTTTCCTCTTTTGTCATCCTATAAATACCCCTGTCATTGTCATTCTTTCCACTTTTGGAAACCTCTGTTCGACCAGCACGCACAACTCGCTTTTTCTCAGATTTCTCTCGATTCCGGTAAGTTTTCGTCCTAAATCTTGTACTCTATTGATCTATACACACTCCAACACCTTTCTATCTTTCAAATCTAAACTTTTAACCGTGAAATCATCAAGAATCAAGTGTTCTAGGATGATGTCATCATGGGTTCTTGAAGAACTCTATGTTTTGGCCTCAATCCACCAAGAATGACTTGGATCTAGCCGATTTCCACATAAACAAACAAGGATCTTTTATAGATATGAACATATACATGGTGAAAAGGATTAAAGGGTGGATTTTCCCAACTTTCTTCAACTCTTTTCACTCGAGCCAGTAGAAACGGAACCTGAGCCGGTTTACGAATCACTTCAGTGGTTATACGGCTCAAGATCTGGATTCTATCCACGAGGTTAACCGACTCCAGGTTAAATGTTAAACTTCGTTCCGAACAGACCACCGACCGGATTTGGGTGATTCATGTCCGACCCGGGGAAACCAAGTAAGAACGAGGCATCTACGGTTTTACTCGTTGTCAAAATACCTCGATAAAACGACAAACAAACAGAACAACCAAGGTGTTAGACGCAAGGCTGATCAGGTCAGGATGCTGACCGGTCGGACTGCTGTCCGAACGGACAGCCAGCCGATCGGATAAACCAGCCGATCGACTGGCCAGCCGATCGGCTGGCACATGGTCCCACACAATCAACTTGTTTTGAAGAATGGAATTGAACGAACTGTTGTTCGACCGAACTACTGTCCGATCGGATTACTCTTCGGATCATGAGATACTATGCTTCAGTACTTAATCAATTTTCAACATGTTTAATGCACTAGAAGTGCCACCCGATCGAACAGCCGTCCGATCAGGTGACACCCTGTTGTCCGATCGAACAGCAGTTGTGCTATTCGATCGATCAACCATCCGATCCATTTGTGACACCTGGGTCACTGCGACCATCAAACAAATACCAAACCAATGAAATATTGTATTTCATACTTGGGATTTGTAAAAATATGTGTATCATTTGCACATATCAATTTTTGTTCAATTTCAAGCTTTAAATCGCTTTCTGGAAGGTTATACGCGCACAGATGCGTAAATATAACATGTTTAATGCAACGAACACTCCGGAATAGCAAAATAGGCTTAACATACCTTAAGTAACCTTTACATAACTTAGAAATAAGTTTTGAAGGCTTTGGTATGGCAAAATCTAGTTTATTAACTTACAGGGACTAAACTTGACAAACTGCGAAAGTATGCCAATTTGAACTGTAATAGACATTCCGGAACATGACCATAAGTTAAACATACCATAAATATCCTTCACATAGCTTAGAAATAGGCTTTGAGGGGTTCGGTGTGCTAAAATAAACTTTTGGGTCATTCAGGGACTAAAAGTGTCAAAAAGCGCACAAGTTTGCATTTTCGCGCATAACTTACGTTCTGAATACATCCGGACATCCAAAAATTTATGTAAGCACTAAAACATTTTATTTTAGTGTTCGGCATAAGAAAAATCCATTCGTCACGCCATTTGGATCGTTTTTCGCGCTTATGCGCATTCCGTCGTAATTAACCGAACAACGCAATCGTACGGCTAAACGAACCGACATCCGAGATATTTTTGAGCACATTTTAAGTTCCCTATACTTTAACTTCATTTTTGAGCTTTGAAATGGGGTTAACGGGCCTTAAACGCGTCAGAAATGACCTTATAGCACAACAGGGACCAAAATGGTAAATCTGCCAAACTTGGCCCTTGCCGTAAGGGTTATTTGTTACGGTGCGCAAGCAGTGTCCAGATGCAGCAAATCGATTTTGGCTGCTGTTATCTGCCCCTAAACATTCCCCAAAGGTCAAGTGCCACTTGTTAAACTCTTGTGGTGGCCAAAATCAGTTACCACAACATTCCGACAAGTGTACGAGCTAGATCATTCCCTCTTCTCCAAGAAACGATCTTAACGGTTCGGGAAATACTATAAATACCCAACCCACTTCACTTCATTTCTCACAAGAATCTGATCATTTGTGCTCTAAGTTGAAACCTTTGTTTCATACCTGAGCTATTTTGATCTAGATTAGCATTCGGGGACCCTTCGTAAGTATTCTTTCGTTCTTTTATTGCTTTTCGAGTCCGAAAGTCAAACTTTGTTTGACTTTCAGCGTTGACCAGTTATGGTCAATGCGAAGATCGTTTGAACTTCGCAACGTGATTGTAATCACGATGGTTATAGTCCCTTGGGACTATGCCTACTGATTACCACGTTGTCTAGGGTCGTAAGGGTAAGCGATCTGATAAATCGCTTATACTTTCGAACCCGACCCATTTGGTCGATCATTAGGATTCGACCAAGCACATTAGGTGACCATAGTATATAGGGAATAACCTTCCGAGGTTATACCTTATGGTCACATCGTTTAAGTAGTTGTATGATAGGTAGTTTATGTGCCTTAGGTAAATTACCAAAATACCCTTTTCATGTATAATTGGTAATTAAGCTTATGTAACCTAAACTTTTGTACATAACTGATTATACAACATGATTAAACACGTTTAGGCATATAATACTTGTCATAGGACTAGTTAGACGTCTCGAACGCGCTTTGCGCGCACGACGCGTTAAAGTAGCGTATGTTACCTTAATGGGTCGCGATGGGTCGAAAGCACTTAGGTTAGTCTCAATGTAGTATGTAGGCCTTGTTAAACCATATCATATGAGTTCCAATACTCATTTGGTTTACCAAGCCTCATCCTATCCGATCTCCCGATTTAAGTCCGGTTTATTTATATAGTTTTAGATTGCCGACTGATTCCGTGCTCCCTCTAGCTTTGTTTGGTCGTTGTTCAAGACCTCTAAGCATTCTCAGGCGAGTACATTATTCCCCTCTTTTACTGTTTTCAACTGTTTTGGGGTGACTCATATGTGCTAAATGTTTTAACAATGATTTCAAGAACGATTACAATGGTTTCAAAAACAATTACAATGTGGTTTCAAGAACGATAACAATGGTTTCAAGAACGATAACAATGGTTTCAAGAACGATTACAATGGTTTCAAAAACAATTACAATGGTTTCAAAAACAATTACAATGTGGTTTCAAGAACGATAACAATGGTTTCAAGAACGATTACAATGGTTTCAAAAACAATTACAATGGTTTCAAAAACAATTACAATGTGGTTTCAAGAACGATAACAATGGTTTCAAGAACGATTACAATGGTTTCAAAAACAATTACAATGGTTTCAAAAACAATTACAATGGTTTCAAGAACGATTTCAATAAAGTGAACAAACTTGTTGGTTGTAGTTACATAACCAATGACATTCATTAGCAATGATCAAGCCGACCAGTATTAGGTTATGGTACCATAGGATCTGACAAATCCCGTTATTCTCTATACCCATGGTTATGTGTGGGTATTTTGGGTAACGACTGAATCTGTAATTATTAATTTACCCTTTGGTAAGGGTTTGTTAAGAACGAGAACGAGTTGGAACGATGAACGAGTCAAGAAGGTTTGAATGTTATTAGAAAATCGACCATAAAGTAGTTTCACAATTAAAACAAGAACGATTTGAACGATTAAAACAACAAGAACGATTTGAACGATTTCACAAAATGTTTTAACGATTGGGTAAACATTTGGACATGATTTACATTTGATTATGCATTTCCACGAAACATAGTATTGATTTAAACCAAGTTTTACATCAATACTTTGTTTTGTGCGTTTCACCTATGGCTTAGTTGATGCATTTCACTAGACATACATATCATTTTGGTTACACATTACATGGTTTACATTTGACACAAACACTTTTGACATTGGTTATACATAACATGATTTACATCTTAACATAAACATTTTGGTATATTATTCAATACATTTGACAATTGGTTTAAACATAGACATCTTACATTGGTGGTTTGGTTTGATTAAGTGATTAAGTAACGATGCGTGTGTATTATGATACAAGCATGGTGGATACGCCGCTGGTACTTCCTATATATAAGTGTTTGTATGGTATTACATATCGTAGCGTTATTTGAACCATTTCAGTTTGAGACATATAACATTTTATACAAATAACATACTTTTCACAAGACATTGATTTACAAACAACTTATCTTATACAAACTCATTTTACAATGGTTATTCATTTAACCATACATTATTCTCTTATTTATACATATCATCTGAACTTATTATTTTTCAAATGATTTACAAAGACAAAGCAAATTACAAGGTTCATGACTAAACATTTTCTTAAACAGAAGTCATGAATCTTATTTTCACAAAACCTATGTACTCGCCAGCATTTCTTTGCTGACCTCGTTTTCACATGTGTTTCAGGTATTGTTGAAAGATATCGATTGATAGGATGCATGCTCACATAGGACTGGACAAGGCCTTAGTGACTCAATAACAATGATAGACTATGTTTAAATTGTGTATTTAGATTTCCAGACGATGTAATTATTCAATGTTTAATAAAACGAAACACTTTTTGGTATCCATGGTTATGAAACATTAATTCTGTTGCGACACTCCCCGATGTTTCCGCCGCGATTTGTTGTTTTACGCGGTCGGGGTGTGACACCATTGCATCACACTTTACATTCATTAAAGTCTTTGACTTGTTGACCTGTCCGATCGAACACCAGTCCGATCGAACACCTGTCTGATTCAAAGAACTAAACCTTGAACTTCTGTTAAATGCCTAACCGATCGGGTTGCCGTCCGATCGAACAGCCGTCCGATCGACCGGCCTGAAAGGCAAAGGTACTTCAATGTTTCCAAAATGCTACAACGAAAACTTCAAAGGACAAGCCATCATACACAAACACATCCTTCTCAAAGGAAGGAACAATCCACTCGTACAGCCATCCGATCGGCCTACCGACCGACCGAACAGCAGACCGTACGGACTATCAGCCGAACGGTCGGCCGTCCGATCGACCAGCTGTCCGACTCCCTAATACTTGTTTCCTGTTTTACGTTTCACTTATCGTTATGCTACCGAATCTATTCAGGCTAACCGTATTCACTAAGCGCTCCCTTCAATCCATAAATCACTGTGAGTATACTCGATCCTTTTTTGCTTTAAGCACTTTTGGGTGTTACATACGTTACGAATATTCAAACTACAATTATCACACTACTCAAACTATTTGAACGCTAACCGTTAATGCATGTTATACGTGGCTTATGAATGCTTGTTGTTATGTTTACACATGGAATGCTGTCCACCTGCCGTAGCAACGATAGTACTATAGTTTGGACTCAGCACTCGTTCACACGGGGGTTGTTAAGGATCTCTTACTTGCATGGATTACGGTGGTAATCATGTATTGCGAACTGCCTCGGGCAGTCAACCCGCAGTCATTGGTATCGATGGATCTATGTCGATAACTAACGTGCTTCATTTCACTATGTGTACGTGCTGGTTATGCGTAAACGAATTCGAACTCTATATGCTATTATCAAACTTGTATGCTCACCTTTACATTATATGTATTGACTTTTATTTTAACGTATGTGACAGGTTGTAACACCTCGAAAAAATTCACGTCCTATCATGTATTGACACGTGTCATAAGCTTGAACGTGTGAAAGAATACCCTAGAGGGACTAAAGTTGACAATCATGGAAAGTATGTGTAAATACGGGTTCTAAATGTCAACAGTGAATAAATATATTGTACATTAGCCCTACATGATGCTCATACCTTTAAACGAATAAATCACGGATCATACAAAGCTAAATATGAAGGAAAGTGAGAGATTACAAACTACAAGGGTTAAATGTGTCAACATGTTTAAGTTATACCTCTGAGTGACCTTTTGACAAACCCGAAGCTTTGTAACGGTTAATTATGCTCACTAGAATACACGATATAAATTTCATAAAGTTTCGTTATCGTATGCGCAAGTTGTGATAAATTCGTTTACAAGGGGTTAAAGCGTTAACGTTGAAAGTTATGACTTTTCGGGTTAACCGGAAGTGTCCAGGGACTTGGCAAAGTGGGTACAAGTCTTAAAGCCCTTGTAGGTAAATACTAAGGGGTCAAATTGTAATATATAAGCTTAGTTGACCTTTCGTGAAGCCAAGGGACAAGTTGCAAAAACAAGAAAATGAAAAATCTGATTTTTAGGCCCATGCGGGCCGCGTAAAGGCTGGTTAAACCTTAC
Source organism: Helianthus tuberosus (assembly GCA_030545235.1). Taxonomy (NCBI): domain Eukaryota; kingdom Viridiplantae; phylum Streptophyta; class Magnoliopsida; order Asterales; family Asteraceae; genus Helianthus; species Helianthus tuberosus. The sequence continues at coordinate 25,712 of JARYGA010023688.1, read as the reverse complement.
GCGGTCCGCGTCAGGACGTCAGATGCAGAAACATTGAACAACAGCCAAATTTCACGCATAAACCGATTTTCCACATCTTCCTTGACCCCTAAACCACCCCTAGACACTTAGGGACACTTGTTGGTGATTTGTGGTCAATGGTAGACTTGTGTGTCAACAAGTTATGGTGATTTGATCACTATATAAAGCCATGAAATTGCAACTTTGTTCCTCACACCTTCATCTGCATATTGGAGCATTTCTGGAGCTCCCAAGCAGGTTCAAGTCTTCACATTTCGTGCATAGGACCTTGGTAAGCTTGCTAAACCTTTCTTGGTTAAGTTTTAGCTTAAAAGTCAAACCGTCGTAATTAACGGTTGACTTTAAGATTAATCAATAATGGTCCAGTGATTAGTCGAATCAAAAGTAGTTATAAGTTGGTAATTATGTGGGTAATAAACCCTCAAAAGGGTTCCCCTGATTCCCACTCTAACTAGGTCAAATGTCGGGTCAAACTTGCTAAGAAAAAGTCAACAGGATACTTAAATTCTAATTTATGCATAATTAGCAATGTAGAACATATACAACCTGTTTGATCATTAATATAACTTGGTAATTAGTGTAAGAACATGTCTAAACATGTTCAATCCGACAATTTACTGTTTAGACCCGGTTCGGAACCGAAAGTCGCATAGTTTGACTTTCACTTTGACTTTCAGTTCTGACCCGTTATGGTATGTTTTAGAAATTCCTTAGAGCTTCATTTGGATCAGGTTACATGCTAGTATAACCCTCTGTGATTATACACCATGGTTCGTTAGTTAACCGATTAATACGCATGATTCCGTTAATTGCTCATATGTTGACCATTATGCCCTTTACTCCTTAAAACGTGATTTATGAAAATGTAAAAGTGTAGAAACCTTAGTTACTGATATATAAAATTATATGCAAAGTTTGACATCAGTTTGAGGTGTAGATTGAGAGTTATGCTCATTAGCGTAAATTGAAGGCTTTAGGTTAATTAAACGGCGTAATTAGCGTATAGCCTAGTTAAGCCTATTTTTTGATATCAAACTTATTAACCACTGATGTAATATATTATTTTGGGATTTTTAAAGATTTTTAATTAATTTTAGGCTGAGCATAACTTATAGTCGTAGGCTTAATCTGGTAATTGTCGGTTTTGCCCTTACGGGCTATAAAATGAGTTTTACATATCTAAACGACTCCAAACATTTTGCTACTGATTTCATATGATAAATAAATTATTTTAAGCCTTTTGAAATAATAAAAATATCAGCTTTATGTATCAAACCCGTAAATGGCTTCTAATCGCCTTATTAAGCGTTTTTAGCGCATAGTATGTACTAAGACTGTTTTTAAACATACAAGGGTGATACCTACTGATATTTTAAGTAAATTATGATATTTTAAAAGTAAGCAAAGGTTGTTTAACTCGGACTTCGGTTTTGAGCTTTTCGGCTTATGTGAAATTACCAAAATGCCCCTACGGTGCATAGTTTGGTAATAATTGATAAATTTCACATATATACTTTAACCTACTGATATAACTTAGCAAATTGAGTATATTTGCTGATTACATCAGACCTGTAACTAAGGTTAACACTAAACTCTTTTACAACCTTTAAAAATGACCAAACTACCCCTACGGGGCATAGTTTGTGTTTAAATTCGTTTCGGGCATAATGAAAGACATCTTACTGATGTCACAACATATTTGAGGCATAATTAACTTAGGAAACCTGTATATGACTCTCATGAATACCCGTCACGCTTATTACGCGTACGGTTCGGTTTATGTAACAAGTTTACATAAATTAGCCGAAACGGGTCAAACCCTATTGGTTTTATCTCAAAATCCAGAATGTGTATGAAATACCCATATAAGACAAGTCTCTGAACATGTCGGGTTTAAATCACATTCTATTCCGGTCTTCGCTTAATTGTGCGTACGAACCGTATCTTCCCGTAAGACTAAACGGTCTAAGCTTAGGCTTAATTAAAGACCCGTTAGCATTCTAATTAGTTATTTATACCATCATTCCAGACTAGAGCCTTCCGGTAAATGGTACCTACGCTTACTTAAGTGAATACGGCTGAGTTAATAAATTCTTGCTATTTAAGACAGGAGCTAGCTCAGGTAAATACTCTTAACTTATTTTCCCTATACGGGCTTGGAATACGGTATTATAATACCGCTTGGTCGGGTATTGAATATTTAATCTTATTATGGTTAAATTATTGAGGTAACCCGGTTTAATCTGTATTGTTTGAAATAAAGACCTTTAGGGGTTAATGACCATGTCCCGGATATCCTTGACATCATTGTTTTATAAAATGGCCACGTCTTAAGTACGGGGTGTAGGCATACACCTGACAGTTACTTAAGTAATAACGGTATCTCACTTCCATGTGGGCCTATACTTGTGGTGTGTCTGTTAATCTGACTCGGTTTCTACATCGGGCCCTGAACGTATAACGAACATGTAAATCTGTATACAAGGTTATAACTATAATTGTTCCAAGTTAAAAAGGTTAATTTTGACTTTGTGCATTTTAATCAAATTATAAAGGATATTTTGTGCCACGTGCATTCAAATCAATTTTCTTAAACTCTTTTCAAATGAGTCGGTTGAGTGTATTTACCAGTGAAAACTGACGTATTTTCCAAAAAGGTTAAGTGACAGGTACTGAACGTAATTGGCTGGAAGCTCAGGGCGCTAATAAGGAATCTTGCAAGTTCTAGGCGCCTAAACTCTGTTGAACAAATGATATGTTTTAAGATCCGCCTGTGGATCCTTTACTTTCCGTTGTAATACTGGATATTACTTTATATTTGGAATGTAATATAATTTATCTTTTGCTTCCGCTGTGCATTTATATATTGTGTTGTTTGACTATTATGTTGCCAACCACGTCACGATACTCCCCCCGGGCCCACCGGTGACACGTGGAAAGTCGGGGTGTGACAGGTTGGTATCAGAGCCAACATTGAGTGAATTAAACGCTAGCCTTTTGCGTTTAATCTCAGTTACACAGTTGCACATTCTTGAGTCTAGACAAGAACATAGGACAAATTCCAATTTGTTTCATTGTCTTTTAATTACTTCCTTGATTATTTTTCTGATTAGCCTTTGCATGGGCAAGTCATTTTTATTAGAAGTCCCGTTTAGGACAACCATATACTTGTTTAAATTTTAAAGGAACGATTATATTTAAATTATCATTCCTATATTATAAGATCTACCATTATAATAAAATGGCAAAATCTAAAAAGGACAAGACCTAGCCACGTGTCATTTTAAAACCGGGCCAAGATGGTAGTTCCATAATTAGATTCAGATCCATATTTAACACCTCAATTTAGGATTGTTCTGCGTTAAATATTAATAAGAATCTTAAGAGTGAAACCTAGCCTTCGGGTCATTTTAAGGCCGGGCCATGATGGTAAGACCTGTTTAAAAGATTCGAATCCCTGTTAACATCTGTAAATATGTTAACACTCCTGACAGACGTGATTCGTTAAAATCACACACGTCGTTTCTATATATGGATTCTTTAAAAAGATCCCTAACCCAACTTAATGATCTCTGAATCATGGGTTTAGATCATCAATTAAGATGATCATACTTTGACCATACATTGGTAAAATAATGCCTACGGGCTATAATATATTGTCCATTTGAGACATTGACATTTGATCTTTATGATTCCTTGTCTATGGTGGTGAGCTATGCTCAAGCCTATTAGTCTGTATGATCAATGCGATCCTGACTACTATCATCAAATGAAGATGATCATATTATAAACATCCCTTAGAAGGGAAATGCGTACGGGCTATAGTTAATGTCCTCCGAGACTAAAGACAGTGGTAGCCTACAACTCCCTGCCAAGAAAAGGTAATGAACTTTAATTCAGACCTTAATGCCTCGATTCTCTGAAATCATGGCTTATAAATTAAACTTGTCTAAGCGACTAGGCCCTTTGTGCTATTATTAAAACCTTAACGCCTTGATTCTCTGAAATCATGTCTTGTAAATCTAAAACTGTCCATGTGACTAGGCCTTTGCGCCACTTTAATATCCTTAATGTTTTATAACTAGGATAAATTATAATAAAAATGCTAAATAAATGTAACTAACAAATTAACCAATATGGTTTATATTACCATGGTTAATAAATCGTTTAAAACGATAAGACTGTATAAACTTCCGTATAAACCTTGTCCTTGTTTAATTTTTATGTAGCGATTAAAGCTACATGGCTAGGTCAGAGGAAGAGAACAGTCATCCTTTGGAAAACCGCGATGATGAGAGGATTAACATAACCAAAGGAGAGCTTCGCTCACTGATTGATACAGCTGTATCTAAAGCTGTAGAGGAGCAATTTAAGGAGTACAGTGAGACACATAGTAAAGCCTCATATGTACCCCACTCTAAGTCTGTCCCTAAAACTCATTCAGAGCCGCATAACAAGCCGCCCTCTAAGAAAGAGGAACCAAAGAAGAATGACGATCGACATTCATCGAATGAACACAGTGTTCCATCCAAGAGGATAGTGTTAGATAATGAACCGAGTACCAAGTCATGTACCTACAAATATTTTGTTTCCTGCAAACCCCGGGATTTCACTGGGGATAAAGGGGCAATTGATTGTATGGTCTGGTTGGATGAAATGGACACAGTTGTCGATATCAGCGGTTGTGCTGAGAGGGATGTAGTGAAGTATGTATCCCAATCATTCAAGGGAGAGGCGCTAGCGTGGTGGAAGGCTCTCATTCAAGCTGCTAGGAAGATCCCACTTTACAACATGTCATGGGAACAGTTTGTTGCTCTCATTATGGAGAACTACTGCCCTCAACACGAGGTCGAAAGAATCGAATCAGATTTCTTATCATTGGTGATGACAAACTTAGATTGTCAAGCATACCTCACCAGTTTCAATACCCTGTCCAGACTGGTTCCTTACCTAGTAACACCAGAGCCCAAGAGAATTGCTCGCTTCATCGGGGGTTTAGCCCCAGAAATCAAAGCCAGTGTTAAGGCTTCAAGACCTACTACATTCAGGTCAGCGGCAGATCTGTCGCTATCTCTCACACTCGATGTGGTCAGAAACAAGGCTGCCAAAGCCTCTGAAGATGGAAAGCGTAAAAGGGAGGATGAGAATTCTCATCGCTCCGATAGGAAGAGGAATTATGAAGATAAGAAGAGTTCCGGGTTTAAAAGAGACAGCCAGCAGTCGGGAGAGAAGACCAGGTGCGAAACTTGTAGGAAATACCATCTTGGGAAATGCAGATTTGAGTCTCAGCCCCTACCATGTGGAATTTGCAAGTCAAAGGAAAATAAAACCCTGGATTGCAAGAAGTTAAAAGATGCAACCTGTTATGGTTGCAACGAGAAGGGGCATGTCATGACCAACTGCCCTAGGAATCAGATGAACGCCTAAGAGATGGTGCAGAATAAAAACTATATAAAAGGTACCTTTCCATATCAAGCAGTTTATGCAGAAATTATTTGATACTGGCACATATGATTCTATAATAAATGATAAATGTTGAGAACTGTTGTCTCCACCTGATTAAGACTCCGGTCATTTAATGCGAGGTAGAAAGTGACCGATGATACTTTAGAAAATGCTCCAATAAATCCTAGATTGATATTGTATATCTATTAGGAATCGCTCTTTTCTGATACCCTTATGGCAAACTTTCAAACTGTCCAAATTCATCAGTATAATAAAGACAGATGTGACTTTTGATCCCCTGTCAAAAAGGTGATGGACTAGGTCAAACCCTTAAAAGCCATTGATGGTCTTTTGTGACCTAGGCTAAGTTATATTGATATAGTCTTAAAATAACGTTCATTAAGAATATTAGTGCCTTATTGGCCGGTATAATTTGATGAAACCATGGTTAGTATATGTTAAGGCCATCAGGGTGATGAATAGCAGATGTTGGATTGCAATTAAGTAAATGATTCATCTAGTAATAGGAACTAAATCTCGAGTATGATAAACTCGGACAAGACAACAGTCAATCGCGCCATTGATGATGCGACGCATGCTATTGATACTACAATAGTAAACCGTAGAAAATTCTAATGTAACCTCTCTATCGATAAAGTACATCATCATATGAAATTGATATCTCTTTGATCTCTACTGATTTCGAATACCAATGTATGACAAAAGCGCTATATGAGGATTGGTGTATCTTAATAAGTTCCATAGATTGCTTCCATGCCTGATCAGTATGGAGGTTTAATGCATGGAACCACAAAGAAATCCCAATGATCATATGGTACTAAAGTCAACTAATAGTATTCAAAGGAGATGTCCAGAATGAAATTCTCCAAGTAAATATTCCCGATTAAGGAATTCGTGGACTAGTAACATAAATGTGTCACTTATTTGACACAAGCAATGATGAGTGAACTGGAGCCTGAGATATGGAGATTCTCTGTAACCTCCTTGTATCTTGATTATCTTCTCCTAAGATTACCCTGTTTACCCCTGGGAGGCAGTTAGAATTAAGATTTATATCCCATTTAAGGCTGTATTATTATGAAATCTCCAAGACGGCTAGTACCATCATTGGAAGAATCGAAACCCTGATTTACTAAGTTTTAAAATAGAGGGTTCATATAGCCTAACTCGATATTCCGAGAGTATGATATTGTTAAATAAGAAAGACGGTTCATTTTGCTTATGCATACATTACCGCAACCCTATTAAGACAACGATTAAGAATCACCATCAACTACCCAGGATCGTCGATTTGTTCGACTAACGGAAAAGATTAGCTACTCCTTAACATTTGGTTAAACAGTGGTTGGAATAACCATATCAAGAGAATCTTTTCTATAATAATTGATATATAAGCATCAAGGCTGCTCCCTTGGAGACCTTGTATAGATGGAATGTTAAACATCTATTGTTGAGACAATAGATTGGTAAGTCCAACTATCAGGATCTGAAAGTCGCATTAGAAACAAAAAATAAGATCACGCAAATTCATAATCATCTGTAAGATGCCAGTAATCGGCAGAAAAATCAAGGATTAATGAAAGTAGCAAACCTCCTAACTTCTTGTTAAGGAAGGGTGTGCCAAATTGTTAAATTATCGGGCTAGTTAAGCTCTGAATATATAGAATCATTTGAAGGAAATCGAATGTATCAAGATCAAGTAGCCTTTAAGCTAAAACCTATTTAAGGAGCTTGGCGGAGCTCGCAATACATTGCACACCAATAATTGAAGGATGTGTTTCGCCCATAAGTCAAGGAGCACTATCACATAATGATATGCAGATTTATGATATGATGAGAAACCTGTGTCGATTAAGGATCGACAGGATTAGAAGCTCCAAAAAGATACATGTACCTATTATAAAGGTTAATTGGAGTGCCTTAGAGGCTCAAAGGTAATGGGGAAGATTAAGCCCAATATAAGGCAGAAAATACTTCCTTTACTTTAACAAATCTCGAGGTCGAGATTTCTTTTAAGGGGGTGAGGATGTAACACCTCGAAAAAATTCACGTCCTATCAAGTATTGACACGTGTCATAAGCTTGAACGTGTGAAAGAATACCCTAGAGGGACTAAAGTTGACAATCATGGAAAGTATGTGTAAATACGGGTTCTAAATGTCAACAGTGAATAAATATATTGTACATTAGCCCTACATGATGCTCATACCTTTAAACGAATAAATCACGGATCATACGAAGCTAAATATGAAGGAAAGTGAGAGATTACAAACTACAGGGGTTAAATGTGTCAACATGTTTAAGTTATACCTCTGAGTGACCTTTTGACAAACCCGAAGCTTTGTAACGGTTAATTATGCTCACTAAAAAAAACGATATAAATTTCATAAAGTTTCGTTATCGTATGAGCAAGTTGTGATCAAATTCGTTTACAAGGGGTTAAAGCGTTAACGTTGAAAGTTATGACTTTTCGGGTTAACCGGAAGTGTCCAGGGACTTGGCAAAGTGGGTACAAGTCTTAAAGCCCTTGTAGGTAAATACTAAGGGGTCAAATTGTAATATATAAGCTTAGTTGACCTTTCGTGAAGCCAAGGGACAAGTTGCAAAAACAAGAAAATGAAAAATCTGATTTTTAGGCCCATGCGGGCCGCGTAAAGGCTGGTTAAACCTTACGCGGACCGCGTCAGGACGTCAGATGCAGAAACATTGAACAGCAGCCAAATTTTGCGTATAAACCGATTTTCCACATCTTCCTTGACCCCTAAACCACCCCTAGACACTTAGGGACACTTGTTGGTGATTTGTGGTCAATGGTAGACTTGTGTGTCAACAAGTTATGGTGATTTGATCACTATATAAAGCCATGAAGTTGCAACTTTGTTCCTCACACCTTCATCTGCATATTGGAGCATTTCTGGAGCTCCCAAGCATGCTCAAGTCTTCACATTTCGTGCATAGGACCTTGGTAAGCTTGCTAAACCTTTCTTGGTTAAGTTTTAGCTTAGTTTTAGCTTAAAAGTCAAACCGTCGTAATTAACGGTTGACTTTAAGATTAATCACTAATGGTCCAGTGATTAGTCGAATCAAAAGTAGTTATAAGTTGGTAATTATGTGGGTAATAAACCCTCAAAAGGGTTCCCCCTGATTCCCACTCTAAGTAGGTCAAATGTCGGGTCAAACTTGCTAAGAAAAAGTCAACAGGATACTTAAATTCTAATTTATGCATAATTAGCAATGTAGAACATATACAACCTGTTTGATCATTAATATAACTTGGTAATTAGTGTAAGAACATGTCTAAACATGTTCAATCTGACAATTTACTGTTTAGACCCGGTTCGAAACCGAAAGTCGCATAGTTTGACTTTCACTTTGACTTTCAGTTCTGACCCGTTATGGTATGTTTTAGAAATTCCTTAGAGCTTCATTTGGACCAGGTTACATGCTAGTATAACCCTCTGTGATTATACACCATGGTTCGTTAGTTAACCGATTAATACGCATGATTCCGTTAATTGCTCATATGTTGACCATTATGCCCTTTACTCCTTAAAACGTGATTTATGAAAATGTAAAAGTGTAGAAACCTTAGTTACTGATATATAAACTTGTATGCAAAGTTTGACATCAGTTTGAGGTGTAGATTGAGAGTTATGCTCATTAGCGTAAATTGAAGGCTTTAGGTTAATTAAACGGCGTAATTAGCGTATAGCCTAGTTAAGCCTACTTTTTGATATCAAACTTATTACCCACTGATGTAATATATTATTTTTGGATTTTTAAAGATTTTTAATTAATTTTAGGCTGAGCATAACTTATAGTCGTAGGCTTAATCTGGTAATTGTCGGTTTTGCCCTTACGGGCTATAAAATGAGTTTTACATATCTAAACGACTCCAAACCTTTTGCTACTGATTTCATATGATAAATAAATTATTTTAAGCCTTCTGAAATAATAAAAATATCAGCTTTATGTATCAAACCCGTAAATGGCTTCTAATCGCCTTATTAAGCGTTTTTAGCGCATAGTATGTACTAAGACTATTTTTAAACATACAAGGGTGATACCTACTGATATTTTAAGTAAATTATGATATTTTAATAGTAAGCAAAGGTTGTTTAACTCAGACTTCGGTTTTGAGCTTTTCGGCTTATGTGAAATTACCAAAATGCCCCTACGGTGCATAGTTTGGTAATAATTGATAAATTTCACATATATACTTTAACCTACTGATATAACTTAGCTAATTGAGTATATTTTATGATTACATTAGACCTGTAACTAAGGTTAACACTAAACTCTTTTACAACCTTTAAAAATGACCAAACTACCCCTACGGGGCATAGTTTGTGTTTAAATTCGTTTCGGGCATAATGAAAGACATCTTATTGATGTCACAACATATTTGAGGCATAATTAACTTAGGAAACCTGTATATGACTCTCATGAATACCCGTCACGCTTATTACGCGTACGGTTCGGTTTATGTAACAAGTTTACATAAATTAGCCGAAACGGGTCAAACCCTATTGGTTTTATCTCAAAATACAGAATGTGTATGAAATACCCATATAAGACAAGTCTCTGAACATGTCGGGTTTAAATCACATTCTATTCCGGTCTTCGCTTAATTGTGCGTACGAACCGTATCTTCCCGTAAGACTAAACGGTCTAAGCTTAGGCTTAATTAAAGACCCGTTAGCATTCTAATTAGTTATTTATAGCATCATTCGAGACTAGAGCCTTCCGGTAAATGGTACCTACGCTTACTTCAGTGAATACGGCTGAGTTATTAAATTCTTGCTATTTAAGACAGGAGCTAGCTCAGGTAAATACTCTTAACTTATTTTCCCTATACGGGCTTGGAATACGGTATTATAATACCGCTTGGTCGGGTATTGAATATTTAATCTTATTATGGTTAAATTATTGAGGTAACCCGGTTAAATCTGTATTTTTTGAAATAAAGACCTTTAGGGGTTAATGACCATGTCCCGGATATCCTTGACATCATTGTATTATAAAATGGTCACGTCTTAAGTACGGGGTGTAGGCATACACCTGACAGTTACTTAAGTAATAATGGTATCTCACTTCCATGTGGGCCTATACTTGTGGTGTGTCTGTTAATCTGACTCGGTTTCTACATCGGGCCCTGAACGTATAACGAACATGTAAATCTGTATACAAGGTTATAACTATAATTGTTCCAAGTTAAAAAGGTTAATTTTGCCTCTGCGCATTTTAATCAAATTATAAAGGATATTTTGTGCCACGTGCATTCAAATCAATTTTCTTAAACTCTTTTCAAATGAGTCGGTTGAGTGTATTTACCAGTGAAAACTGACGTATTTTCCAAAAAGGTTAAGTGACAGGTACTGAACGTAATTGGCTGGAAGCTCAGGGCGCTAATAAGGTATCTTGCAAGTTCTAGGCGCCTAAAGTCTGTTGAACAAATGATATGTTTTAAGATCCGCCTGTGGATCCTTTACTTTCCGTTGTAATACTGGATATTACTTTATATTTGGAATGTAATATAATTTATCTTTTGCTTCCGCTGTGCATTTATATATTGTGTTGTTTGACTATTATGTTGCCAACCACGTCATGATACTCCCCCCGGGCCCACCGGTGACACGTGGAAAGTCGGGGTGTGACACAGGTGCTTAGGACGCACATGTGGTAGGAAATTGAAGCTAGAATAAAGCTTTAGAGCCCAACAAATAGTTGTCTGTAGATAACGAATCAGGGGTCTCTAGAAGCAGATAAACAATTGCTACTTATTTGAATCTGAGTTGTCGGAACAGGATATTTGTCTTGATGTTATCTGTAATAATTTGTTTACTATTTGAGACATGGTATGGGACATGTTAACTTAAATTAAATGGTAATGATAGTTGTTAAGGAAACTTCTGGACAATCTGTTTCGCTCAGTGCCATGCCCCGATGATTCCGCCATCGGTTGGGGTGTGACAAGTTTATTATTTTATGCCTACTTTAACATTACGGTTTTGCCCACAGTTTAAAATTACGTATTTGCCCCCAGTTCAAAATAAATTTATGCTTTTGCCCCCAGCTAAAATTTACGAATTTCCCCTCGGTTCGAAATTACGATTTCACCCTCAATTCAAAATTACGTTTTTGCCCCCAGTGCAAAATAAAATTATGGTTTTCCCCTAGCTAAAAATTAGGATTTTACCCTCGGGAAAAAAATTGATTTTTCCCCCAAGTAAAAATAAAAATATGACTTTGCCCCCAGCTAAAAATCGTGTCAAAGAGCTGCCTAACACTCTTTTTATTTTTTGTTTCTAGCAAAACTATGGTACTGTTTTTTTAATTGGCTGAGAATTATTTGGCCATCGCCCCGCAACGCGGGCGGGGCATCACCTAGTTTTATTTTAAAACACATGTAAAAAAGAAATGTACAAGTAGAACAAAATGTTTTCCAGACATTTCTGTTTTTCTTTATAAAATTATGACTTTAGAATAGTAATATATAAAAAAATCAGGTCACACTAAGGTGCTGTTTGTTTTTCAGAGGTAAAACGTCTGTAGTCTGCGGACCACATCTGCAGACATCTGCAGCTGAAGAGGTGGACCAAACCTCTGCAGTCTGCAAGAAGAAGACTGTTTGTTTTTCAAAGAAACAACACCTAATTTCAAAGAAACAACACCTTAATTTCAATGAAACAGCACCTAATTTCAAAGACAACACCTAATTTCAAACAAACAACACCCTAATTTCAAACAAACAACACCTAATTTCAAAGAAACAGCACCTTAATTTCAATGAAACAACACCTAATTTCAAAGACAACACCTAATTTTAAACAAACAGCACCCTAATTTCAAACAAACAGCACCTGTACAAAAATCAACAAGAACCCAAACCCTTAAGCTGGAGAATCGATAAGAACACGAACCTTAAGCTGGAGGTGTCGGCGACGGAAGGTTGGGGTCGCCGGAGGAAGAAAATCGACGCACCTTCTCGGTCGCCGTTAAAGGTTATGCCACTGAGCTCCGTTACACACGTCAGTGTGGTTGTGGAGGATGGTCGGTCGGCTTCCACTACCATCGTGACTCTCTCTCCATCTCGCCTCTCTCTCAAGCTGGTTGCAGCAATGTGTGGGTGTGAGGGTAGAGAAAGGTGTGGTGGCTAGGGTTTTGATAGAAATGAGAGGGGGATAAGAGAAATGACGGAGGAGGTGGTGGTGTTGGCTGCGAGGAAGATGCTAGGGTTTTGAGAAGTCTCGTTTTTGAAAGAGCGGAAGAAGAAGGAGATGAGAAGAGCTGAGAAGAGGTGAGTCCACATCTTCTTGGAGAAGAGGCCAGGAAGACTTTTTTTAATGAGATCACTTCTAAAAAACAAACACTCTGCAGACTCATATGTCTGCGCGTGGTCCGCGTGGAGCAGACATAAGAGGTTCAGAAGTATTTTCACAAAAAAACAAACACCCCCTAAGCGTGTTTGCGTCAACCCACAATTACACGTGTCATGTTCAGGTTTATATGCCTGACATAGTGTTGCTCCCGCTTGTCTACAGGTTTGTATAAAGTTTTCGGATCTGTCTTGTTCGACTCGTTTGACACCAAAGCTTCAAGCAGGGTCAAGGTGGCTGGTCCTAAATAACTCATATTTTCCCTTGATTCTCGCAATAAAAGAAGAGAAATGAGGCATGCATATAAATGGAGAAACTTTAAACTCGATAAACCAAAAGACTAACGGTTTTCACGTAACCCAAAAGCCGTTGGACTCAGCAGAGCTACATTGCTGGACTCAGCAAATATTTCCTCACCCAAAAATCATACTTGAGAATTCGTTTCATACGACTCAATGAACCATATGATAAGATAACTCTTATAACATACAAAACATACAAATTGCCAATCACACAAGAGAATTATGGTTCTACCTGTTGATGGAACTGTCGGGTGCAAGTCCAAACAGTACTTTACGTTGTTTTGACTTGTACCTCCTACATGTAACCACCAACCGGCGTAGTTATATACGTGTAGTGAAGAAACACTAACCTTATGGGTAAGCTCCGGCTAGGACTTCAACTCTTTGGCGATCCGGACAGCTAACTGCAAAATAGAACACCGTTAGGACTCGTTACAGGAATGGGGTTATTCCTGTAACCACCCTCCGGCGTGAGAATAAGTCACGGTTTGGGAGAAAAGAAAGTATGAGTAGAGAGAGAGTAAACGCGAATGAGAATGAATCGTACCTTTGATGTTTACCTCTATTTATAGTTTACCATTAGGGTTTCCTCTAACTTAGGACGGGCTCCGATAAGTTAGGGATTTGCATGATCATCCCAAAAGTTTGGGGATTTGGTTACGTGGTTTATCCATGCAGAATAGAACATTCTAGAATAAACATGTGTAATTAAGTATTTATAATAAAATAATAGGTGATGACCGGGTCGGGTTAGCCGATCCGGGTCATACCTCGTCATGTCCCCCCAGTCCAAAGTTATGAAATGATGTTCATGAAATCGGACTAAAAAAGGAAAAAGTCAAAATTTCCCCTATGAGTGCAAGTTTCTCAGGTGGGGTACCATTACTTTTTGTTTTTGAAAAATGGCGGCGATGGGAAATGATGTGACAGTTAAGTCATCATTAGGATGACAGTTGTACCTTCCCTGTCTTGACACGCGCTCCCATTCGTTTGCCCTTTTCGAATTCGAAAAGTTGTAATCCCTTATAAATAGGTTCCCCGCTTAGGGTTTGGGATTCCACTTCCGCCTTTATTCACAACCACTTTCTTCTTCAACTTCTTGATTTCAAAAATGGCCTCCAAAACTGGCGAGTCCTCTTCTTCTGCCCAGGCAGGTTCTGAGGCATTGTATTGCAAATGGGGTGTAATATCATTCAACAATCTCATACAAGAGTATGATATTAGATCGGAGTGGAATCCGGTGCTGCCGTCAAAGACAGATACGTCGTTTCCGTTGAAAGAGGGCAAAATCACTCTGTTCAGTGATTTTTTCAAGTTCTGCAATTTCCGGTTGCCAATCACCAAGTTCTGTAAGTCTGTTCTTGATGAGTATGCCATTCACATTTCACAATTTCATCCGTTAGGACTGGTGAAACTTCGTTACTTTGAATTTACCTGTACAGCCCTAGGTCATATTCCTGAAATAACCGTGTTTAGGGCTTTTTTCATTCTTGTGTGGAAATCCCCTATTTTCACCTTTGATAGGCGAGACATTGATGTGTCTTGCTTGAGGGACATGTAAGGACTCTCAAAAATGTCCTAAACTGACCCACAAGTGAAAACCCGGACCCCTGAAACCATATTGTGCACTAAAAATCAAGAAAACAAGAAATATGGTTTTCAGGCGGGCCGCGTAAGCTTTGGCTTAGTCTTACGCGGGCCGCGTCAACCCATGTTTGACCGGATAAGTGTTCCGGATCCACGTGTCGTCTACGTGGCACACCTACTGGTGACCAATCAAGCCTACGCGTAGAATAGGTGGTTAGGCGGGCCGCGTAAAGGTCGAGCCAAGGTTTACGCGGGCCGCGTGAACCCTAAATTTCACCTATAAATAACTTGTCTCAGGGGCTTTCATCTGGTGTCGAAACAAACTTTCAAAAACGAAGTTAGGCTGCTCCAAAGTCGAAATTACTTTCAATTTTAGTAGGGTACTGCTTCGATACCGGGTATTAACTCGATCGCTGCTACGATTCATTGTCCGATCGATTAAAACTATCCAATGGATGTTTAAGTGCTGCCCACATTAGGGTTATGCTTTGTCATTCGTCGTGAATTCGATGGATGTTTTAGCATCGCACTTTGTCATTCGTTGTGAGGGTTTAATCTCGTGAGTTATCGTAAATGCTGTATTAGTTACTAACCTAGTTCGTGTGCATGTTATTAATTTAGGTAACAATGTTAATCAGTAGACTAGACTATGCCCGTGTTAAATCTGCAATGTGAGCCATTCTCTTTTTATCAAATTATTTCCAAAACCCTATTTATTTCAAAGTTATAATTACAGGGATTAAGTCTTTGTAATCTCCAAATTACAGCCGGTATGTGGGGTTTTGTATACATTACTTGATAACCGTCACCATTGGACAACGGGTTAGCCAAGGGGTGATATGACCATAATCACAGACACCATTGGACAACGAGATAGCCAATTGGTGGTCGAGTGATAAATACTGTGGGTAGTTGGTTGATATGAATAAACATTGTAATCGCTCTTAATACTGTAAATTATAACAACCTGTCGTTTTAGTAAAAAGAATGATTCACCAGTATTTCCCTGCTGACAAAACCTTTTTCAAACATGTTTCAGGTGATCTGTTGTGATTCAGGAAAAGTGTCGTGAAGCACTACAAGCTTAAGGAAATGGCTCAATATAAATAAAGAAACATGTTTTGTAAAATAAAGATTTCCCAGTCAAATCATCTGATTGTATATTACCGGGATTTTATCCCGAATTATTAAATAAAATAATCAGGCATTTTGAGTCTTAAAAAGATCCTGTAAAAATCTTCCGCTGTCAACTCTAATAAATACCACGGGTTCCTGTCCCACAGCTCCTGACCGGGTCAAACCGGGGTCGGGGCCGTGACAGGAAAAGGTGGTATCAGAGCCACTGAGTTAAGCTAATTAAGTATTTGAAAAGTACTTAATTTTCCTGATTACCATTTTGTGATTATGTGTTTTATTAACTGACTACTTGTTAATTACAGTATGGGTAAGCAAAAGCTTTCGAACATCTATCTTAAATTAGATAGTATACCAAAAGAGAAGGGAAGTTCATCCCAATCAAAATTCTCAAGATACTCAGTAGATACTGAGGAGGGAATATTTGTTCGTAAAGGCCATTATGAGGAACCGCTTTCTCCTAATAAAAGAGTTTGATTATTAGGAAAAGTCCGGAGAAAATAAAGAAATCTCAATCAAAAGAAATGAGAGTTAATCAGGAAATCCAGAAACTAGGCAGTAACCCACCATGGGAAGACCAGTTAGATGAAAAATGGGCAGATCTCTATATGCTAGCCACTGTAGCAATAAATGCAAATCTTTAAAATACCTTGACCCAGTATTAGTACCCTTATCACCTACAATCCAGAAACTTTACCCAGTAAATAAATAATTTTATAATAAACCCTAGTATGTTTAAATTTCAGTTGTTCTTTGTATTAAATTAGTCACACGGTATGCAATAATACTTGAAGGTTATCTGTTAAATTTTGTTATAAAAAATTTAACTTAGTATTTTGCATATATGCTAAACAGCATGAATGAGTTATCTGAAGCCCTTCAGAATCTCAATCTTTATCCGGTGAAAATAGAAGTTTCCAGAGACTTTACTGGTTACATACCTGATATAGAAGAACCTATGGAATTCAACGCTCCACCTCCAGAGAAACCAAAACCCAAGAAAATGAGAAGATTTGTAGGTTGGAGACGTGTACGCAGGAGGAAACCAACAACTAGGAGGATTCCCAAAATAGAGAATCCCATAGATAAAGGAAAAGGAATTGCAATTGGGGAAGATTCCAGGCAAGTAGAAATGGAAATTGGTGAAAGTTCTAAGCAAGTCGACGAATTGCCATTACAGGAAGAATTGGATCTCATACTGGCAAGCTGTGATATTCTCAGGCCCATAAATAACAACATTTACCCTTATCCTGCTGAAAATCAACTTCCAATAAATTTGGAACCAGCCATTCCAGAACCTTTAATCCACACTCAACCTTTAGGCGAAATGGATGAGTGGTGGACTAACGACTGGCAGTTTCAAAACCTTCTCAATAACCCTTATACGTTTTTCCCTCAGTTTGACCCAGAACCTATACCAAACCCACCAATGAGCAATGAAAATTTAGCTGAACTCCGCCATTTTGGCGAGGAGCTGATGGATGCTGGGAATAGGATCCGGGAAATAGGAGGACAAATTTTCTGGAAATACGATGAGAGGGAACATCGCTTTTGAAATGCCAGCGGATTAGGGATAATATGATTGTGAAGTTATGATTGCATAATAATATAATAATCAAAATAAAACGTGTAAAATAAAAATAAAACTTTGTAACATAATGGTGTGTACGGATGCATAATAGGATATATAAAAAGGAATCGAGAAATCGATAATTTTGGATATATATATATATGTTGTGAAATTTGTGTGATTGTTTTGTGCATAATTGTTATTTATTCTATACTAATAAAATTATATATATTAATTATCAGATGGAAAATGCTAATAATGAACCAGTTAATGAGGTTAACCAATCTGAGGAACATCAGGAGGATCACTTTATGACTAAGCAAGATATAGAAAATATCGTTGCTCAAGGGATAGCCAATGCTATTCCAGCAATCCTTGCTGCTGCCCAGAAACCTGTTGAACCTCAACAAATTATTCCTAGCAAACGCACACAAGGCGACAATTTTAGTAATAGTGTAAACGGAGGCGGTAAGCATACTAATAACGACAATGATGGGAGGCAAGCTCCACTCCTTAAGAAAATGAAAGCTGCAACGCCTGGTTGCACTTACAAGGAATTTCTTGCTTGTAAACCATCTGAATTTGCAGGCAATGAAGGAGCGACTGCGGCACTGCGTTGGTTAGAGAAAACCGAGGCAGTGATCATAATAAGTAAATGTGCTGAAAACGACAAAGTCATGTACGCGTCGAATCTTTTCAAAGAAGGGGCGCTAGAATGGTGGAATACAGTCCTTCAAACCAAAGGAAGAAATGTGGCTTATGCCATGAATTGGGAAGAATTTAAAAGTCTGATAGAAAAAAATTATGTCCCGAATATGAAAAGGAACAAATGGCAAATAAATTTCTGAACCACCGGATGGTGAATGTAGACTGTCGAGGGTATACTTCGACATTCTTCGAGTATGCTAGAGTAGTACCAACCCTGGCTTCGCCAGAGCCGGTGCTCATTTCTCGTTATATTTGGGGATTGATTAGCGAAATCCGTAATATCGTTAAAGCTGCAAGACCTCGCACTATTGACGATGCGGTAGAATTAGCTAACACCCTAACTGACGAGTTGGTACGCACAAGAAATGAAGACAGGAAAAAGGAACTGGCTCAGAAAATTACCCAAGGATTTCGTGTGGGTAATAATAGCAACTTCAAGAAAAGAGGAACAGGGCAATCTTCAACTCCGCCGTTCTGCAGAAATTGCAGAAAGAAACATTATGGAAGATGTAATGTAACCTGCAATTTTTGCAAAGTTGTAGGACATCGCGAAGAAGACTGTAGAAAGAAAACAAGGATCTGCTATAACTGTGGAGAAACTGGGCATTTCAAACAGAATGTCCTAAATTGGTTAAACCAGCAGACAATAAAGCCAAGCCAGCCGACGGAGCTACCAAGAAGAATGTTCGAGCCTTTCAGTTGACTACTCAGGAAGCCGAGCTAATCCCTGACGTGATAGCTGGTACGTTCCTAGTTCACAACGTGTACGCAAAAGTATTATTTGACTCTGGTGCAAACCAAAGTTTTATAAATACTTCATTCTGCCAAGCTCTTAACTTACCCTTAACCAACCTTAGGCAGATTTTTACAGTCGAAACCGCAGATGGAAATTCTGTTAAAATAGATAAGGTTTTGCAAAAAGAAAATATAGAACTCTCAGGTCATAAATTTCATGCAAACCTATTACCAATGAATTTAGCTGAGTTCGATGTTGTGTTAGGAATGGATTGGTTAGTAGCCAACCATGCTCAAATCCTCTGTGATAAGAACTCTATAGAGATTCGTGCACCTACCGGAGAAGTAATTATGGTTACAGGAAATAAGCCACACAAGCCACTAAAGTTCATTTCAGTAATGAAAGTTGCTAGTTATGAAAGAAAGCAAGGAATAGTGTATATGATTTCAGTAATCATCAACACTAAGGGAAAGGAACTTAAGGAAATTCCAGTAGTATCAGAATACCCAGATGTATTCCCAGAAGAACTACCTGGATTACCACCTGATAGGGAAGTAGAATTTAGAATTCATCTAATTCCAGGAACTACACTGATAGCCAAGGCACCTTATCGGTTAGCACCTACTGAAATGCTAGAATTGAAAAAGTAATTAGATGAATTACTAAGCAAAGGTTTTATACAACCTAGTTCATCCCCTTGGGGAGCACCAGTGTTGTTTGTAAAGAAGAAAGATGGGTCTATGAGAATGTGTATTGATTATAGGGAATTAAATAAGGTTACAATTAAGAATCGATGCCCATTACCTAGGATTGATGATCTTTTTGATCAACTTCAAGGAGCTAGATACTTTTCTAAGACAGATTTACGCTCCGGATATCATCAATTGAAGGCAAAGGAAGAAGACATACCTAAAACTGCTTTCAGAACCAGGTATGGTCATTACGAGTTTACAGTCATGCCCTTCGGGTTAACAAATGCTCCCGCAGCATTCATGGACATGATGAATAGGATCTGTAAACCGTATTTGGATAAATTTGTAATTGTCTTCATCGACGATATACTTATTTATTCAAAGAATCAGGAAGAACATTGTCAACATCTGCATGCACTCTTAACTTTGTTAAGAAAAGAAAAGCTTTACGCCAAATTCTCGAAATGTGAATTTTGGCTACAGGAAGTGCAATTTTTAGGACACATGGTGAATCACGAAGGTATTCACGTAGATCCTGCTAAGATAGAAGCAATTACCAAATGGAAGGTCCCACAAACAGCCATGGAAATTAGAAGCTTTCTAGGACTAGCTGGTTACTATAGACGGTTTATTAAGGATTTTTCTAAGATAGCCATGCCATTAACTAAGCTAACCTGTAAATCAGTTAAGTTTGAATGGGGACCTAGGCAATAAGAGGTTTTTAAGATTTTAAAGCAAAAGTTAACAAATGCCCCAATCCTAGCCTTGCCAGAAGGAACAGAGGATTTTGAAGTATATTGTGATGCTTCAAAATTAGGATTTGGATGTGTGTTAATGCAACGCAAGAAAGTAATTGCGTATGCATCAAGACAATTGAAAAAGCACGAAGAAAACTATACGACTCATGAGTTAGAATTAGGAGCCATAATTTTTGCCCTTAAAATTTGGAGACATTATCTGTATGGAAGTAAGTTTACTGTCTATACGGATCATAAAAGTTTAAGGTACATATTTGGGCAAAAAGAGTTAAATATGAGACAAAGAAGATGGATGGAAATACTCAGCGACTACGACTGTGATATTCAATATCACGAAGGAAAAGCAAATGTAGTTGCAGATGACTTAAGTCGTAAGTATCATGAGAAACGACGCGGGTTCGTGCTCTTAGATTAAATCTACAGTTAGATTTAATGGAACAACTAAAGAAGATTCAAGAAACAGCAGTCAAAGACGATGCTGAAGGAATGAAAGGACGGATAAAAGAATTAGAGCAAGGAAAGGATGGAATTTGGAAATTCCATAAGAAAAGGATTTGGGTACCTAAACAAGGAGAATTAAGATATAAAATTTTAGAAGAAGCTTATAAATCTAGGTATACCATGCATCCAGGAAATAATAAGATGTACCAAGATTTAAGAAATAATTTCTGGTGGATAGGAATGAAAAAGGACATAGCTAGATATGTTTCTAAATGTCTAACTTATTCACAAGTTAAGGCAGAACACCAGTAACCCTCAGGTCTACTACAACAATTAGAAATGCCAGTATGGAAATGGGAACTCATAACAATGGACTTTGTTACAAAGTTACCCAAAACCAGAAAAGGGAATGATGCGATTTGGGTGATTATGGATCGATTAACCAAATCAGCTCATTTTCTGCCCATGAAAGAAACCTTTAGTATGGAAAGATTAGCCAAGTTGTATGTAGACGAAGTAGTATCCTTACATGGAGTTCAACTCTCCATTGTATCAGATAGGGATAGTCGTTTCACTTCCCATTTCTGGAAAAGTTTCCAAGAAGCAATGGGAACCCGACTAAATTTAAGTACTGCATATCATCCACAAACAGACGGACAAAGTGAAAGGACGATACAAACCCTGGAAGACATGCTCCGAGCATGTGTGATAGATTTTGGTGGAAATTGGGACGACCACTTACCTTTAATTGAATTCTCCTATAATAATAGTTATCATTCAAGTATCGAATCTGCTCCATTCGAAGCACTATATGGACGTAAGTGTAGAACTCCAGTATGCTGGGCTGAAATAGGAGAAAGTCAATTATCAGGTCCTGAAATTGTACAAGAAACTACCGACAAGATTACTCAAATCAAAGAAAGACTAAAGACGGCTCGAGATCGTCAGAAGAGTTATGCAGATAATAGACGGAAGCCGTTGGAATTCCAAGTAGGAGACAGGGTACTCTTGAAAGTTTCTCCTTGCAAAGGAATAGTATGATTCGGTAAGAAAGGAAAGCTGAGTCCAAGATATGTAGGACCATTCCCAGTGATCCAACGTATAGGACCAGTTGCTTATCGTTTACAACTACCAGAGGAGCTGGCAGGAGTACATGATGTATTTCATGTATCCAATCTCAAGAAATGTTTATTTGATGAGTCCCTGGTAGTACCTCTTCAAGATATAGAGGTAAACGAAAAGTTAAAATTTGTTGAGAAGCCATTACAGATAGAAGACAGAAAGATCAAGTTTCTCAAGCACAAACGGTTAGTGCTGGTCAAAGTCAAATGGGATTCAAAGAGAGGACCCGAATACACTTGGGAGCTGGAATCAGAGATGAAGCGAAAGTATCCACACTTATTCCAGTAAATCTCGAGGACGAGATTTTAAATAAGGTGGGGAGGATGTAAGGACCCTCAAAAATGTCCTAAACTGACCCACAAGTGAAAACCCGGACCCCTGAAACCATACTGTGCACTAAAAATCAAGAAAACAAGAAATATGGTTTTCAGGCGGGCCGCGTAAGCTTTGGCTTAGTCTTACGCGGGCCGCGTCAACCCATGTTTGACCGGATAAGTGTTCCGGATCCACGTGTCGTCTACGTGGCACACCTACTGGTGACCAATCAAGCCTACGCGTAGAATAGGTGGTTAGGCGGGCCGCGTAAAGGTCGAGCCAAGGTTTAAGCGGGCCACGTGAACCCTAAATTTCACCTATAAATAGCTTGTCTCAGGGGCTTTCATCTGGTGTCGAAACAAACTTTCAAAAACGAAGTTAGGCTGCTCCAAAGTCGAAATTACTTTCAATTTTAGTAGGGTACTGCTTCGATACCGAGTATTAACTCGATCGCTGCTACGATTCAATGTCCGGTCGATTAAAACTATCCAATGGAAGTTTAAGTGCTGCCCACATTAGGGTTATGCTTTGTCATTCGTCGTGAATTCGATGGATGTTTTAGCATCGCACTTTGTCATTCGTTGTGAGGGTTTAATCTCGTGAGTTATCGTAAATGTTGTATTAGTTACTAACCTAGTTCGTGTGCATGTTATTAATTTAGGTAACAAGGTTAATCAGTAGACTAGACTCTGCCCGTGTTAAATCTGCAATGTGAGTCATTCTCTTTTTATCAAATTATTTCCAAAACCCTATTTATTTCAAAGTTATAATTACAGGGATTAAGTCTTTGTAATCTCCAAATTACAGCCGGTATGTGGGGTTTTGTATACATTACTTGATAACCGTCACCATTGGACAACGGGTTAGCCAAGGGGTGATATGACCATAATCACAGACACCATTGGACAACGAGATAGCCAATTGGTGGTCGAGTGATAAATACTGTGGGTAGTTGGTTGATATGAATAAACATTGTAATCACTCTTAATACTGTAAATTATAACAACGTGTCGTTTTAGTAAAAAGAATGATTCACCAGTATTTCCCTGCTGACAAAACATTTTTCAAACATGTTTCAGGTGATCTGTTGTGATTCAGGAAAAGTGCCGTGAAGCACTACAAGCTTAAGGAAGTGGCACAATATAAATAAAGAAACATGTTTTGTAAAATAAAGATTTCCCAGTCAAATCATCTGATTGTATATTACCGGGGTTTTATCCCGAATTATGAAATAAAATAATCAGGCATTTTGAGTCTTAAAAAGGTCCTGTAAAAATCTTCCGCTATCAACTCTAATAAATACCACGGGTTCCTGTCCCACAGCTCCTGACCGGGTCAAACCGGGGCCGGGGCCGTGACAGGACATCCCTGCCAGTTCTAGCGACAAGGACTGGAAGAAGAAATTCTTCTATATTGACGCCAGTGTCATCCCTGGGGAGATGCAGTGGAGGGAAATGGGTTCCAAGGACAAGTTTATAGACGACGGTCCCCCTAAAGATGCTTATGTGGAGAATGCTTTGTTTAAGAAGTTGTGCCAGTGCCCTTCTGAGTGCACAGTGATCCCGGAAGGGGCTTTGGTGATGGTAGGAATGAGTTTGCTGTGGCGTGATATCCGGTTGTACCCTTTCTTTCAGAGGGCTGATGAAGGTATGTATTAATTGACCTGGCCATTAATCTGCCAATTGTGTTTGTTTTAATGTGCATGAGCATTAAACAGGTAAATGGAGTTTGTTTGACTTCGTTGACCCCCCTCGGAACGTTGCTTTAAGGGTCGCGGATCATGTGATTGGGCAGCAAGAACCCAATGTGCTAAAGATTCACCTTGAGCAATTTTTGTTGCCTGCTGTGCCGGCGGATCCGTCTGCTTATATTTCCCAGCCTCCCTCCAGCGGGGGAAGTAGTGTTTCTGCTGCAGTGGCGAAAAACCCAATCCGGGTGAAGGTCTCCGGGAGGAAATACGTGGCCGCAGGGGCTAATACTTCTGCTGCTACGGTTAGCGTTTCTATACCCGCAGGGGGCGTCGCTGTTATATATGCTGCCGCTGAATTGGTGAGTCCAACCCGCTCGCTGAAAAAACGCAGGATTATTCCTCCTTTGACTGCTTTTCAAGCAATCCAAACCGCCCATGCCTTACCCACTGGTGAGTAACTTTATTTGTGGATGTAAGTGTTGACTTTATATAATGTTGTGCTGAATACCTGATTTGACACAGGTTCTATTGCTGAGGTCCCAGTTGAGGGTGTGTCCTCTATTCCCTTGACATCTGGGGATGTTGTGTTTTCCGCTACAAGCGGACCAAGCCTTTCAGAGCTTATATCCCAGGCGAGTGCCGCCATCGTCAATTCTTTAATGCCACCTCCCGTGTTCACGGCTGCTGTGGCGGTGACAACCAGTCCAGTTTCTACACCGCTATCTTCAGGTGTTACCCCCACATCCTTGTTTGACTTTCCCATAGGTATTTTTTCTGCATCTGAAAAGGAGATACCTACAACATCCACTGCTCACGAGACAACTGGCGCCAAAGATACCGCCGTGAGTGATGCTGGGGGATCTAGCAGCGGAATTGTTGATGATGGGGCCTGTTTGGGCGATGATCTTTATCTGCCCACTATTAATTGGGATCCCAATGTGCAGGAGAAGCGCTATCAGCCCAAGTGGAAGATAGCGGAATCATCGAGATTGATCTTTCCTCCAGTGGTACATCACTGGGTTGAGCGGGCATACCCCCCGGCTGAGTCAGCCTATGTAATTAACTCTTATCATTTAAAATATATTTTTTTTCTTTTATTATTTAACTACATTTTCATAATTATTTAAATAAATAGTTTTTTAAATGGTAAGTTCAGCTCAATTTTAGACAACGAAACGTAGATAAAATATACGTCGTGAGTTCAGCTCGGTTATACATAATGAAACATAGAAATAAAATACGTCGCAACATAGATGGGAATCTTTTAAAATATATAACTTTTCACACAACGAAACATAGAAAAAAAGTACATCGTGAATTCAATTCACACAACAAAACGTAGATAAAAAATACCTCGTGACGTAGATAGAATCTTTTAGAATATATAATTTTTCACACAACGAAATGTAGATAGAAAAATACATCGTGAGTTCGGCTCGGTTTCACACAATGAAATGTAAATAAGAAAGATGGCGTGACGTAGATAAAATGTTTTAGAATATATAACTTTTCACAATAAAACATCTCGGTTGAATACAACCAAACACATATATTAAAATCGTTGTGACATAGATAAAATCTTTTAGAATATATATTTTTCACACAACGAAACACAAATAAAAAATACGTCGTGAGTTCGGCTCGGTTTCACACAATAAAGTAGATAAAAAAGTATGCGGTGACGTAGATAATATATTTTAGAATATATGACTTTTCACACTACACATAGATAAAAATATGTGGTGAGTTCGGCTCGATTTCACACAACGAAACGCAGATAAAAATTACGTCA
>JARYGA010023687.1:0-29728 GCA_030545235.1 Helianthus tuberosus | reverse complement strand
TTTGCCTACTGGTACATCGTATGATGAAGCTGCTATCACACTTAAGCATTTTAATTCAGTTTCAGTGTGACAGTCTAACTTGCTGATGTACTATCATTTCTTCTTTTTCACACAGTGATAACTCATATTTGATTTTCTATTTTTTTATGTTTTTTTATTTTTCAATGTTTTTTGATTTTTTTATGGTTTTCTATTTTTTTAAGAAAAAAATTAAATATTTACAAAATTCTTATGAAAAACCCGTTGTGTTCGACTAAATGTTCAAAGCGAGCCCTGTCAAAAGCTTTAGTATAAAGATTTGCCAGGTTATCTTGTGTGTCGACTTATCACTTTGAACTTCAGTTTAAATCATTTAATATTCACATGTTCACCATCATATATTTCAAACTCTGTCAACAATCTCACATCCCCCGTCATGTGCCTGAAGCAGCCACTATCAACATAAGTTGATAATCCTCCTTAGCAGCTCCTGCACACACCAACTAAAAAATAGTTAGATTGGGGGACCCAAGCCTTAATGGTCTTGGGTCGTCCAAATTCACTAACCACTGGAACATCCATCCAATATCCATTACTCCTAACTAGAGTCTTGGATCTCAGACCTGTTAATGGAATTTGATTTTGATTTCCACTAGGTCTTTGGTCCTGAGGGTTCCTAAATGTGTTTGGACTATTTGACCTTTGAAATTTTTGATTTTGGTACGTTGAATTTTGATTCCAAGAAGCATGATTGTTGTAATTTCTAAAGCCATTGTTATAAAAAGTTCGACCACCATTATTTTGGTATCGATTTTGATATTGACCTTGACTTCTGAAATTATTAGAATTATAATTGTTCATCCTTGGTGAACTACTTCTAGGTCTCTCATATCTGCCTGGTGGAGATTTACGTTGAAATCTTGGTTGATTTCTTTGAAAACGAGGAACTTGTGGAGTTCCTTTTTCAGCCTTATCTACACCAACTGCAACATTCTCTGGTTGCATAGGCGCTGACTTCTTTGGAGAGTTTGACTCTCTCTCCTTTTTATCACCACTCTCTTCTGGTGACTTCTCTCTCTTTTTCTCACTAACTTGAGCTTCATTCTTTTTGTTAGGACAGCAACTAGCTACATGTCCCTTTATGTGACACTTGAAGCACGATCTCCTTTTCAAAGACTTCTTAGCTGGAGTCTTTGAGGTAGATCCCTCATTAGATGATGATGCCTTGGAAGGATCTTGTTCAGTTTGCTTAGGAACAGATTTTTCAATATTCTTATTTTTTGCAAACTCTACATTCGATTCGTTTTCAATAACAGTGGTTTCGTTTTTCATATCACTACCTTGAACAAAATTAATCTTTTTAACAAAAGTTTGATTTTTACTCTTCGGAGATTAATTTTTCTTTTTCAAAGGTTCCCTGTTATTGTTCTTCTTAGCATCATCACTCTCAGACCCCACTTTGACTTGACGCGAAACTAATTGGGGGCAGTTGACATAAAGTCTGTTAGCTCATCTTCATCTGGCAGGAATGAATAATCATGACTAAGAGGAGGTGGGACTTCATTAAAGCCCTTGAATCCCACACTAGTCTTGTCATTACTCTTCTTTAACCCACACATCATGTGTTTCATAACAAAAGTAGAGTCCCTTAATTGACCTAATTTCTTTTCAAGTTCAACAATTTTGAGTTGTGCATCTGACAACTCTTTGCATTTTTCAGAAATCTCTTTTGTTTTCTCGGCCATCATGTCATGAGCTAAGTCTATGACTTGAAGTTTTTCATTTAGTGTGCAGGTTAAAGCTTCAATTTCACTTTCATAACCTTTATCTTCATCAAGTATAACGATTCGTTTCTTTTAGCAAAAAAGTTTGATTCTTTTATGTTAGACATCTCGCTTACCAGACTTTGGTTTTGTGTTGACAACCTGTCAACCTCACCCTGTAATTCACGACATCTTAAACACACAGAATTAGATTGTACCTCTTCCTCATGAACTTTTGTAGTTTGATCAGCAACAACTTGTTCAGGTTCACTCTCTTTCTCTACTTCAGCATCCACTTTTGCTTCAACATTCTCCACTTTAGCTTCAGCATCATTCACAGTAGTTTCAGCCTCATCAACTGGCACTATCTCTGCCATGAATGCCTGAGTGACATTCTCATTATCTTCCAGATGAACATTCCAATCATATGAACCTTCTCGTGCTGTAGAGATCAAAGCTTTATTCTTTTTGACATCTTCATTTCCTTGATACCTCTTTTCTAGTGCATCCCACATATCCTTTGAATTAGTGTACTTCTTAAAGGTATGCTTGATGCCATCAGGTAAGGACATTTTTATTGCAGCCAAGGCTTTCTTTTTAGCCTCATACATCTTTTTATCAGCCTCTTGCATGTTCACATAGGTTGTTCTACGTGGTCTGCCCTCAAAATCGTGTGTTAGGTCTGTGTACCCATCTACAATACAGATCCACATGCGTGCGTCCTGATATTCAATGAAGGATTGGAACTTGTCCTTCCATGTCAGATAATTTTCCACCTTCATCATCTTAGGTGGTTTGTTTGTGGTGCCAACCTCATGCTCCATCTTCAAAAGTTCATTCAAAGTAGACATGTTTGACATTTTAAACGTTGAAGACTGATAAAACCATACAAAATATCTCCGAAAATAGTGGTTACCAAATTACACCGTTAGAATCGTCTCGAAAAGACGAATCCAAGGACTTTTTTTGCCCTAAAAATCCAATGAATTCAACGGTGCAAACGGTTTAGTCAGATGAGCTACGGATCAAATTATATTCGCGAAAACGTTAAATCCTCTATACGTATCTAATTCTTCCACGAAAATAAATACCCCACTATATAAACCCATTGTTTTCCTATAGCCTTAAGAGGGACGAAAGTAAAAATAATCCTTATCTCTCCCTTGAATGCTCTCAATCAATCCTTCTAGGTGAAATGCTTCTTGATGAATTATTTCAAATGGAAGATCTAATTCTTAATTGGGTAAAAGAACTTAAATTGGATTTCATTAATTCACCTCAAGACGATACCCAAGAAGAATTATTGGGATCGCATTCGAATAAAAACAACTTCGTTGTTCCCGATACCACTTCTAACTCTCGTGAAGATTAGAGCGATAGTCGTCCTTGTGTCGATTGTGCCGTGAAGGACTCCCCATCGACTTCGTTCGGTGCATACATAGACCTGAGCGATTCGGCATACACCTTCTTTAACGAGAGCCCGGGAAAGGGTTGGACTTGTCCACCTACATTTAGCATAGGAATCACCCACTCACCGACAACCTCTTGTGTTCTCGTCTAAATCTAGAGCAATTAAGGTATCTCAGGCACTTCGTGTTGTTCCGTCCAGTAAGGAACCACCCGATCCGGATAAATTCCTTAGAAACAGACTAAACTTCATAAAACAGCCTTTAGGCATGGCGCCGTGTCCAGGTCAGCACGCCCCCGTGTCCACCAAAAGATTCCAGTCTGACTTTTTATCAGAATACGGACAAAATGTGTCAGGATCTTGCCTGCACACGTATAACAACCCTCCTGAATATTTTTCGACACCCTAATATAATTTAAAATAACCCTATATGTCTCTAAATACACCCCGTATTTGAAAACCGAGCCCAAAATACATTATGCCATTAAAAATAAATAAAAAACAAGAAAAATGGGGTTCAGGCGGGCCGCGTAAGCCACCACTTGAACTTACGCGGGCCGCGACAGCTCTAAGGTCAGGCGAGCCCCGGTGTTGACACGTGGCAGCAACTTGTTGAACCTATTCATGACCCAGATCACCTACGGTCTAGCCCCCCTATGGCGCGGGCCACGTAAGCTTATGCTTACCTTTACGCGGGCTACGAGAGACTTGGATTGCAGCCCTATATAAGAGGGCAACGGGCCTTCAGTTGAAACTCGCTCATTTCTTTTTCTCAATCTCGAATTTCTGATAGTAGACACTATAGTCGGGTATAATACCCCCCTAATTAACGAAGTTCTGCCCCAATGTAAGTATTAAAACCCCGGTTACGTATTAGATACGCTGCCCGATTGATCCAGGGTTCCGTAACGGCTGTCGAGGTTCTGCCCGACGTAGTCGTTGGAATGCCGTCTCGGGGAGGGTATTACTAATGTAAATAATGGGTTATTATACTAACATATGTACATTTGTGTAAATTATAGATTATCACCAGGAAACCTTAGAAGAAACCTAAATCAGCAATGTGAGTAATCTCCTTTTTGTAAACTGTTTTTACAAAACCTTAAATGTTTTTGTAGGACCGGTTTTGATACCGTTCGATTGCGTAACGAACGTTCGACGTGCGGAATCCGTGAACGTGCGTGACCGAACACACAATAACGTACTAGAACCGTGAATCTATTGAAGAATATGACGTGTACGATACAAGAATCACGTAGAGAGTACTTTCTCTCTCTAGACTTTCTCTCTCTAGACTTGAATCTCCTAAATCACAAATGAGCAAAAAGTCTTACACTTTAAACCTAAGGCTCCTATTTATAGGCCTTGGAATTAATGAGATTTCTCATTAATTACCAAAATGCCACCTTACTAATTCTATCTAAATATTACAATAAGAGCTTGATTTCTTCGGTTTCTCGCTACGGCTTGGATTGACGAAGGCGATAGACATTAATGCATCAACAAACTCCCCCTTGGATATTGCCGCAGTCAATCCGTAGTTAAACTCGTAGCGACTTGTCTTTCTCTCTCTCTTGAGTCTTCTTTAAGATTTAACGTCTTCAGCAAACACAGACTCCCTCTTGCTAGAACAGAATCCCGGTGGATCTGTCTTCAGCTTCAGCTCCCCCTTTCAGTAGTCTCTTTCTTCAGGCTCCCCCTTTCGTCAAGCTTCCGTGCTTTTAGGATCGACGCCTGGCTTTCCGTAGCAACAGAATCAGAAACCTACACATCTCAACCTTTCGTAAGACAAAATAATTTTGACTCTAAAAGAATTCACTCAAAATTCTCAAACATATTACACACAATATTGTGATTCAAATTAATGAATCATCTAAACATTTAAGGATTATCTTCCAACTTCTCATCATCTTAACCAAACCAATTGTTCATCTTGTTTAGCCTTTGAGATTTTGAATATCAGCTTTTCAACATCAGTTGTCGAAAATCTTTTTGGATTTTTCAAAAAAACATAAATGCAATAATAGAAATTAAATGCAGAAATAACATATGTACAAACACTATTTTTGTGAGTTTGTGAAAGAGGATCATATCAGTTTATGAGACAAATCACCAACACCATTAAGCTTCATTTCATTTTAAGCTCTAAACGATTCACATCGATTGACGATATATTTGTCCACTTAAACTCAATCTAAAAACTTTCGAAATGCTTACCGATACGTTAAGGTATATTAATTTTGCACTAAGTACTTATGGACCCCACGATCTCAGCATATCCCCTCATCATGCAATACACTGACTCAAGTAATGCCTTTAAACTTTTATCAACTGTGATTTGTGCGAAAAACAAAGCAGAATGTTTAAACATTAACAATCAGGTCGATACTTCCGTATACACAGAGAAAGTCCAAAGTTTAAACAAAATAAGAAAAATAAAACAAGTTGAAGTTGTTTAGGCTTTAACCACCAGGTCGATACTCCCGTATACGCAGAGGTGATCCAAAGCTTAAACGAAACACCAAAGAAAATAAAGCAGAACGTTTAGGCAACAACATCCAGGTCGATACTCACGTATACGCAGAGGATGTCCGATGCTTAAACAAAATAAAGAAATAAAACAAGTTTAAGTCTTTGCAAAATAAAATGCACAAAATCACAGCGATTTTTCAGCAAAATTGTGAAAGTTCACATACTTAACCAGTTTTATGCTTTTTGGCATTCAGCGATTACTGAGTAGGTACACATTCACGAAGGACAAAACTAAGTACTATGCTTTCAACCATGTTTCCCACTAGAACTAGGCTTTTTCATTTAAGTTTGTATCGTTATCGCAAATCTACTAGTCTAGCTGAGCCTACGGTCACATCTTTAGTAAGATCGTTTATCACATTTGACATTTCAATTCTTTAGCATGCTGTGATAGTCCAACTGATTTACTATCATTTCCTCTTATCTCAACAAAACTCATTTTTTATTTTTTCAATGTTTTTGGCTTTTTCAAATTTTCAAATGTTTTTGGAATTTTTCTCCCCCTAAAATCAAAATATGTTTCAATTTTGATTTTCTGAGAAAATTTGAAAACAAACTGTACAGATAAAGTGACAACATGATATCAAATTGCTTCAATTCGCCACTCACTCGGCTTAACAATCAGAACTCCCCCTGACAACAAACTATTTTCCCATTATGATTTCAAAACACTTAAGTTTGTTTTAATCAAAATGGTTTTTCCGGAAAACTTAGTTTGTTTACCAATCCATTTGTAGGTTCGGGGTCACTTCATCACATTGTTTTCTTCATACACATGACAGATTTTACAATTTCAGTTTTAAAACTCAAACATCACTTGTAGAAAATCAAGTACAACTTAATGTCCCTAATTTACCACATGTAAGGCGAAAAATCACCAGAGTGAAATTTCTCAAGAAATGTGTCGATTCATGTTCCACGCTTACCAACCTGGGAACTCCGGCAAGTCAGGTTTTTCAGTTAAAGAGATTCACCCAAGCCTGACGGTCCTTGGGTGTTTTGAACAGACCTTTTTTATTCATAAAATTCTTTAACCCCTTTGACTTTCCCGTCAACCATTTTTCCAAAAATGTTTAGAACATTGGGGTTAAAGGCTTTTTCAACATCAAAATCTTTCTTTTTAGAAAAAGATTGATTTGAAATCTCAATTTCGTCAACTTTTTGTTTATAATTTTCAGCTCGCAATGGTGGAAAGTTGATATCATCCATTGGCGGAACTGACTTTTCTCCCTTTTGATCAACAGATGGTTCCTCTGATTTTGACGAATCATATTCATTGTCAGAACATGGCTCATCTGACTTTGACAAGTCAGATTCATCGCCAACACATGGCTCCTTTGCTTCCGAAGAAACAAATTCATTGCCATACTTAACATCTGATCTCTTTACACTCTCTTTTGTCCTCAGATTTATATCTGATGAATTCGTTTTACTTGACTTGTTTGTTGAATGAAGCGATTCATCAGAACTTTTATTTAAACCAACAGTTGTACCCGAGGACAAAATCCTTTCTAGATACTCCCTTGCTTTCTTCCTTTTCTTTCTCAATCGATCTTTCTGTCCTTGTGAAAGCTTCACTTTCTGTTCTTTCACCTTCTGTTCTTTGGGCTTTTCTTCTACCTTGACTGATTTCTTCATCTTTTTCTGAGATTCAGCCCTCGATCTTCCCATTGATCTCATTGGGCAATCTCTTGCAATATGACCTTTGATTTGGCATTCATAACATCTTCTTGTCTCAAATCTCTGTCTATGGCAGTTAACAGCAATGTGTCCTTGAAAACCACAGTTGTAACACAACCTGTTCTCGTACCATTCTCCACTTTCAAACCAAACACTTAAATCATAACACTGATTTGATTTGGAGTACTCATGACTTCTCCTTTAAGCTTGATTTGACGCTTGAGCACTGTGGTCAAACCTGCACCACTTATTACCAACTTTTTGTGAGTTTTTATTTTCAGATTTTTGTGGTTTTTTATAATGATTGGATGACTGAACTGATGAGCTTTTATTTTCATTTTTAAAATTTTTCAAATTTTTAACTTTTTGTTTCTGTTCTACAATCTTCTTAACAGGTTTTTGCTTTGAGCATTCACCTATTTCAGTAGACTGCAAAACAGTATTTTGAAATTTTTCTTGTAATTCTAAAAATATTTTTCTTTTCTTTTCTTTTTCTTTTTCATCATCAGCTTTGTCATCGCAATCTTCAATTTTGACTTTGTCAAAATTTGTGACATTGTCACTTATTGGATCAGAATTGATCGGTTTTGGACATGGAATATTCAAATACTCGGAAGAAGTCACAAAACCTTTCAATTTCGTTTCAAGCTCGTTGATTTTCTTTCGAGCTTGCTCACCTTCTTTTTCAAGTTGAATAATCTTCTGAAGATGAGAATTTATCATTTTTTGCTTTTCGATGTTGTTTTTGCTAAACACATCTCTCCCATCTTCAAGAATTTTTATTTGACTTTGAAATTCTTTTTCCATTTTTAATTTTTCATTTTCAAAATCTTTTTCCTTTTCTTTCAAAATTTTGTTTTCCAATGTCAAACTGTTCAAACCACTCAACAGTTTGGCATTTTCAGATTTCAAATTCTCAAAATTTTCTGTCGTTTCAAGAATCTGTTTATCATCAGATCTTTTCTCATCCTTCATATGATTGATTTCCAATGTTAAACTCTCCACATCCTTCAAGAGTTTAACGTTGTCTGCTTCGAATTTTTCGCATTTTGAGCACACAACTTCACATTTTGAAGTTCCATCTTGCTTGGATTCTTCATTCTTTGAAATATCCTATGTCTCTGTCTTGTATGTGCCTGCACAAAAAATTTTAACAAAATCAAGAGGATTCATATATTCATTAATATAACAACCCCTCTTAATATCGTATTTCATAACAATTTTTGCTACACTACACATATTAACTCTTTCGCATATTTCAACAATCACATCCAAACTTATTTTGTCTAGATTTTTATCTATTACATTCATCAACTCTTTCTTTTTCTTTTCATTTTTATACTTGAGTGTTTTGAGCTCATTGATAAATTCATTTAGATAAAAATTTGAGAACCTAGAATCCTTTTTTAGTTCACTCAAAAATTCATCCCACTCAGAAGGTAACGCGTCTGCAAATTTTGATATCTTTTTAGCATTTGATATCCTTATCTCGTACCTTGTTAATTTTTCAATTAGACAATTAAACCGTCTTTCCAACATATCCACTGTTTCATTTTTCATACACAAAAAACATTCAAATCTTTTATCCCAAATATCCTTATTCTCATTTTGATATTTACTCCAACACCCATCAAACCAATCATTTAACCTTTCAAGGTTATAGTTTTCCTCTTCGTCAAACATTTTAACCACAACTTAAAAACAACTTTTTGGTATTTGCGCCTTGTAAATCACCTCGAATTACCTGCAATCAAACAAATACACAATCAGTTTAAAACGAACTGAATATGTAAACGTGCGTGTTTGTGAAATCAATCTAAGACCCGTTTCAAAGATTCTCGAATTTGTTCACTGTTGTTTTAGTGAAATCACTACTGAATGAATGAACTTGTTCGGAACACAATTTGGCCTTCACTGATCGAGCCGATGATATTAATGAATATGTTTAATGATTGATTGGGCCAACAATACTAACACTTGATTTATTTGGATTAACAAACCCACTAAACGATTGGAACTTTGTGATTGGGCCGCACTAATACTTCACATGCAATAACCGAGATCAAATTGATTTTAACAACACAATTTCCGACAAACTTATATGTTGAATTTTATGAACCGATAACTTTGAATTAATCGATTAGATTTATCAAGTGACCAACAAATTTTCTTAATATGAATGTGATTGGACCAAAATATGAAGTCACATGGGCTTATGACTATGATTGGGCCGCACAGTAAAGGATCACATGCACTCTGAAATATCAATTAATGAATCTGATGACTTATCGATTATGTTGGCAGGCACTTTCAAACCGAATAAAGCACATTCATTTAATCGATGCAACCTGACACAATATCACATGATCTCCTTTTCTCAACAACTGACAACTTCGTAAACTGTTTCACACTAATCCATGTACTTTCACGTGAAATCAGTACTGTCACGAGAGTGAATTCACAACTGACTGATAAGCGGACCTCTAATATGTCACAATAAGCGGACCTCATGAGCGAACCTCTAATGTGTCACAATAAGCGGACCTCACGAGCGAACCTCTAATGTGTCACAATAAGCGGACCTCACGAGCGAACCTTCTACAAACATGACCCTATGAGCGGACCTCTAGAGCGGATCTACAACAAACAAGACCTAATAAGCGGACCTAATAAGTGGACCTGAATTTTGACGCAAAAACGAACCGAAAATCTTCGATTACTCCTAAACGGCTAGGAATTAGATTCTGAAACTTTGTAGGATTGTAATTTAAGTAATTTCGCACAACATACTAAAAAATCAGCCGATTCGGACCGTAAAATCCCCTTCAATTTGACAAAAAACAGTACGAACGTGATAAACGTGAAAAAAATGAAGAAATATATGAAATTTGGATCTGAATCGCTGAAATCTGGTACGAATCAATGTGTTTGATCAGTGCAATCGAGCTCCTAGCTCTGATACCACTTGTAGGACCGGTTTTGATACCGTTCGATTGCGTAACGAACGTTCGACGTGCGGAATCCGTGAACGTGCGTGACCGAACACACAATAACGTACTAGAACCGTGAATCTATTGAAGAATATGACGTGTACGATACAAGAATCACGTAGAGAGTACTTTCTCTCTCTAGACTTTCTCTCTCTAGACTTGAATCTCCTAAATCACAAATGAGCAAAAAGTCTTACACTTTAAACCTAAGGCTCCTATTTATAGGCCTTGGAATTAATGAGATTTCTCATTAATTACCAAAATGCCACCTTACTAATTCTATCTAAATATTACAATAAGAGCTTGATTTCTTCGGTTTCTCGCTACGGCTTGGATTGACGAAGGCGATAGACATTAATGCATCAACAGTTTTACAATGCAATTAAGAAGTTATCGAGTCTTTGTAGTTCTTCAATTACTGCCGGCATGTTGGGGTTTTGTATACAAAATGTAGAACACGTTACCATTGGACAAAGAGTTAGCCAATGTGTAATATGACCCACCAGTCAGGATTGACAATACTGAATGAGTAATTGTGTAGAAATAAACAATGTGATTGCTCTCAATACTGTTAAAGATAAGATGTTTCTTGATTAAACTGGGATTCACTCACCAGTATTTCCCACTGAAAAATGTTTTTAAAACGCGTTTTCGATAACAAAATGTAAAAGGCAATTAGAAGAAAGCCAGCTGGAGAGCACTGACGGCTTGGAAAAATGTGGCTATAAAAGTTACCTAAAAGACGATGTTTTAAATTCAATAAAATAGGGTTTATCCCTATAAACATGTTGTAATTAGAAACTTGGGTTTTACCCATGTGTTTATTAATATAAAATATGGTTGTTTTACTCTGATAAACATTTCCTAACTACGGTCATGATGAAATTTCCGCTGCCAAATTGAATAATGATAAACATACATTGATACCACCACAACTGGTCTCGCGGCCGCCCGTTCCTGGGACAAATAGGGGGCGGGGGGTTGCGACAGAAGGTGGTATCAGAGCTAAGCCACTGATCCAGCCACAGAAGTGTTCTGCTGACTCCAAAATTCAATCTGTTAGGAAATAAATTACGGAAATACATGCATAATTGTATTTTATTGTTGTGTGTTATTTGACTATTTGTTAGTTTTCAGTATGAGTGATCAAGGACCCTCAGACGTGTATCGTCAATTGTTCGAGTCACCTAGGAGTGAAGGTACCTCTTCACAGCCAGCCCTCTCTGGGTATGCTGCTGATAATGAAGAAGGGATGTTTATCTTTAAGGCTCAATCTGAAGAGTCATTCCCTCAGAAAAAGAGAGGATGGTTCAGTAAGGGAGCATTTGAGCGTAGGAAAAGAATGCAAAAGTTGCAACAGCAAAGAGTCTTAGCAGCCGCTAAACGAGAGTCAGATGCCCATACACAGGATATGCTTAATAGAAGCCTAGCTAATTTCCATATCCTAGCAACAACTGCTACTGACCAAAATTTGGAACAATTAGTAGCCCCACAACCCTTACCTTTATTCCCTACTTAGCCGATGGAGATAGAAAAAAACCCTGGAAATCAAGTAGGAATGCATGATTTCAACCTTGAGGAGATACCTAGGATACCAGCCCCTAATCCCATAGACCCGGACTATGATCCATGGTTCGATGATCATAGGGATTATGTGCCGCTCTACCACTTAAACGACGAACCTATGCCGAACTTAGCATCCTATCCAGGTCTGGACCCTCTAGATCCCTACTACGACAACGATGAATACATTAGGGAAATTTTAGAGAATCTTTACCCTCAGGAGAATCCCATGCCTAGTACCCGGACCCAGTACCAGCACCTGCACCCCCAATGAGTGCAGATAATGTGCATGAGCTCCGAACTTTCGGAGAAGAAATCTTGGAGAGTAGTGAGAGGATGAGGCAGGTAGGAGAGCGACTAGTCTGGAAATACGACGGGCGCAACATGGATTACTGGATGAACCCAGACCAGTAATGTGATGGTGGAGTTGGTAATAATAATAATAATAATAATAATAATAATAATATATGTGTAATAATAATAATAAATGTTGTAGTATAGACCACTTTGTGGTTAGAGATGCATAATAGTATTGTATTGTAATTTTTAATTTCTAGTATTTGTGTGTATTTGACGCATACTATAATAGAAAGAGTAAAGTCGCAATGCTCGATGCTTTTGGTTAATATGCGTGTTGTGTGGTTGTTACTCAAATTATTAATTATTTTGTGATATTAATAATTGGTAAATGTTTAAAATCCAGATGGACGACGAAGTAGATCAGGAAAACCAGAATAACGATAACCAGAGTAACATTAACTTGGATAATGAGAATCCAAACAACAACAACAATAATGGAAACCAAGTGGATAACAGTGCCATGCAGCATATAGTGGCACAAGGGATAATAGATGCAATGCCATATATTATCAAAACAGTTAGAGAAGCTGAAAATAAAAGTAAACATGACAGTAAGCGACCCTCTGAACCTGAAAATAGCGTGAACAATGGACCCGTACTTCAAATGCCCATTCTCAAAAGAAGGAGAACCGTGTCTTATGGTTGTTCTTATAAAAAATTCTGGTCTTGTAAACCAATGGAATTCTCGGGCAATGAAGGGGCCGTTGCATCTCTACGCTGGATAGAAAAAACTGAGGCAGTCTTAAGAATAAGTAAATGCGCTGAAAAGGATATGATAATGTTTGCTTCAAATCTGTTTAAGAATTTAGCACTAGAATGGTGGAACACTATCCTCCAGTCAAGGGGAAGTGATAGGACTTACAATATGGGATGGGAAGAGTTTAAAAACATGGTAGAAAGGAAATTTTGTCCTCCTAATGAAAAGGAACAGATAGCAAACAAATTCCTGAACCTTAGGATGATTGCGGTAGATAGTAAGGGTTATACTACATTATTCTTTGAATATGCCAGAATAGTACCAACCCTTGCTTCACCTGAACCGGTTTTAATCTCCCGTTACATCTGGGGATTAATTGGGGAGATTAGACATGTAGTCAAGGCAGCTAGACCTCAAACCATAGAAAAAGCTGTAGAACTAGCCAATACCTTGACAGATGAATTAGTCCGTACACGAGAAAAGGATCAAAGGAGGAACCTAACCCAGAAGCTTACCCAAGAATTCCGTTCTGGAAATTCTAATCGTGGGAGAAATGTAGGTTCTACCTCTGCACCCTACTGTAAGTATTGCAAAAGGAAGCATTCAGGAAGATGCTCCATATACTGTAACTTTTGCAAAATATCTGGACACAAGGAGGAAGATTGCAGGAAAAAGCCTTAAATAGAATATGCTACAACTGCGGAGAACAAGGTCATATCAAGCCTAACTGCCCAAAGTTAGCTCCAGCTGCAAACCCCAAGAATACTAAAAATGCTAGAGCATTTGTTCTAACTGCAGAAGAAGCAAAAATGATCCCGGATGTGATCACGGGTATGTTTTTAGTTAATGATAGTTTTGCTAAAGTATTATTTGACTCTGGTGTGAACCAAAGTTTTATTAATACTTCATTTTGAAAACTTCTTAATCAATCATTAACTAAACTTCCACAAGTATGTCTAGTAGAGAAAGCAAATGGTGAAACCATTAAGATTTCTGAAATCTTGCAGGGAGCAAGAATAGAAATTTTAAATCAGAAATTTATTGCAAATCTTTACCCAATGAATCTGGCTGTATTTGATGTTGTATTAGGAATGAATTGGTTAATAGCCAATAAGGCCAGTATTTTATGTGATCAAAAGTCAATTCAAGTAAATTCACCAAGAGGTGAAAAGATCACAATTAAAGGGAATAAGTTCTCTAAATTAACAAAATTCATCTCTATGATGAAAACAACAAGTTATATAAGAAAAGGATCCTTAGTGTATTTGATTTCTATAATCACTAACACTAAAGGAAAAGAATTAAAAGATATTCCCGTAGTATCCCAGTTTTCAGATGTATTTCCAGAAGAGCTACCAGGACAACCTCCAGATAGAGAAGTTGAATTCAGAATCCATTTGATCCCAGGAACCGCACCAATTGCCAAAGCACCTTATCGTTTGGCACCTGCAGAAATGCAGGAACTAAAGAAACAATTAGATGAATTGTTAAAGAAAGGATTCATACAGCCAAGTTCATCACCCTGGGAAGCACCGATTTTATTCGTTAAAAAGAAGGACGGGTCAATGCATATGTGCATTGACTACCGTGAATTGAACAAACTCACGATTAAGAATCGGTATCCATTACCAAGAATATATGATCTGTTTGATCAATTGCAAGGAGCACAATTTTTCTCTAAAATCGATTTAAGGTCAGGATATCATCAATTAAAGGTACAGGAAGATGACATTCCTAAGACCGCTTTCAGAACAAGGTATGGCCATTATGAATTTACTGTCATGTCATTTGGTTTAACCAATTCCCCAGCTGCATTCATGGACATGATGAACCGAATATGTAAGCCATATTTGGATAAATTCATAATTGTCTTTATAGATGATATTCTTATTTATTCCAAAAACAAAGAGGAACATGCAACCCATCTGCACGCACTTCTAAGTTTATTGAGAAAAGAAAAGCTTTATGCTAAGTTTTCGAAGTGTGAATTTTGGTTAGAACAGGTACAATTTCTTGGACACCTAGTCAATCATGAAGGAATTCATGTAGATCCCACCAAGATCAAAGCGATAACCAAGTGGAAAACCCCTGAGTCACCAACTGAGGTTAGAAGGTTCTTATGATTGACCGGTTATT
Organism: Helianthus tuberosus; assembly: GCA_030545235.1. Taxonomy (NCBI): domain Eukaryota; kingdom Viridiplantae; phylum Streptophyta; class Magnoliopsida; order Asterales; family Asteraceae; genus Helianthus; species Helianthus tuberosus. The sequence goes on along the minus strand of JARYGA010023687.1, from coordinate 14,620 downwards.
ATAGAAGATTTAATCGAAATTTTTCTAGAATAGCCATTCCCTTAACTAAGTTAACTTGTAAATCCGTTAAGTTTGAATGGGGATCGAAACAAGAAGAAGCCTTTAGAATTCTTAAGCAAAGATTAACCCATGCACCCATACTAGCGTTACCAGAAGGAACTGAAGATTTTGTAATCTTTTGTGACGCTTCCAAACTAGGTTATGGATGTGTATTAATGCAAAGTCAAAAGGTTATAGCTTACGCTTCTAGACAACTTAAGAATCATGAAGAGAATTATTCAACCCATGATCTAGAGTTAGGAGCCATAATATTTGCCCTTAAAATTTGGAGACATTACCTATAAGGTAGTAAGTTTACCATATTCACCGACCATAAAAGTTTAAGGTATGTTTTTGGGCAAAAGGAATTGAATATGAGACAAAGACGCTGGATGGAAATGCTTAGTGAGTATGATTGTGATATCCGGTATCATGCAGGAAAGGCAAATGTAGTTGTTGATGCTTTAAGTTGAAAGTATCAGGAAAAGCCTAAAAGTGTACATTCTCTTAAATTAAATCTGCAAATAGATTTAAATGATCAAATTAGAAAAGCACAAGAATCAGTAATCAAGGATGATACTGAAAAATTAAAAGGAATGATTAAGGAATTAGAACAAGGAACAGATGGAATTTGGAGATACCGTAAGAAAAGAATGTGGATACCTAAATTAGGAAACCTACGTCACCGTATATTAGAAGAAGCCCATAAGTCTAAGTATACGATGCATCCTGGAAGTGATAAGATGTATCAAGACTTAAGGAAGAATTTCTGGTTGATAGGAATGAAAAGGATATAGCAGCATATGTTGCAAAATGTTTAACTTGTTCACAAGTCAAAACTGAACATCAGAAACCTTCAGGTTTATTGCACCAATTAGAAATGCCTATTTGGAAATGGGAATTAATAACAATGGATTTTGTTACTAAATTATGAAAGACAAGGAAAGGTAATGATACAATCTAGGTGATTATAGATAGGCTAACTAAATCAGCTCATTTCATGTCAATGAAGGAAACTTTCAGTATAGAACAGTTAGCTAAATTATATGTAAATGAAATAGTTTCATTACATGGAATTCCTTTATCAATTGTTTCTGATAGGGATAGCCGTTTGACCTCTCATTTTTGGACAAGTTTCCAAAAAGCCATGGGAACCAAGTTGAATCTAAGCACAACTTATCATCCGCAAACGGACGGACAAAGTGAAAGGACAATTCAGACGATGGGAGACATGCTTAGAGCTTGTGTAATTGATTTCGGAGGTAATTGGGACGATCATTTACCATTAATAGAATTTTCTTATAATAACAGTTATCACACAAGTATTAATGTTGCACCATTCGAAGCACTTTATGGACGAAAGTGCCGAACCCCGGTCTGTTGGGCAGAAATTAGGGAAAAGCAACTATCTGGACCTGAGATAGTGCAGGAGACAACCGACAAGATCATTCAAGTCAAGGAACGACTGAAAGCAGCACGTGATAGACAAAAGATCTATGCTGACAACAGGCGGAAACCGTTGGAATTTCAGGTGGGAGACAAAGTGTTATTGAAAGTCTCTCCTTGGAAAGGAGTGGTAAGATTCGTAAAAAGGGGAAAGCTAAGTCCCAGGTATGTTGGACCTTTTAAAATTATTAGAAGAATAGGACCGGTAGCCTATCAGCTACAACTTCCAGAGGAAATGGCAGGAATACATGATGTATTTCATGTATCTAATCTCAAGAAATGCTTAGCTAATGAATCGCTAATAGTGTCTCTTAAAGATATAGAGGTAAATGAACAGTTAAAGTTTGTAGAAAGGCCTTTACAGATTGAAGACAGGAAAGTTAAGAATATCAAACACAAGAGATTAGTTCTAGTCAAAGTGAAGTGGGACTCCAAAAGAGGACCAGAATACACATGGGAGCTTGAATCAGAAATGCAAAAGAAATACCCACACCTATTCCAGCAGACCTCGAGGACGAGCTCTAAAATTAGGTGGGGAAGATATAACAACCCTCCTGAATATTTTTCGACACCCTAATATAATTTAAAATAAACCTAAATGTCTCTAAATACACCTCGTATATGAAAACCGAGCCCAAAATACATTATGCCATTAAAAATAAATAAAAAACAAGAAAAATGGGGTTCAGGCGGGCCGCGTATGCCACCCCTTGAACTTACGCGCGCCGCGACAGCTCTAAGGTCAGGCGAGCCCCGGTGTTGACATGTGGCGGCAATGTGTTGAACCTATTCGTGACCCGGATCACCTACGGTTTAGCCCCCCTACGACGCGGGTCGCGTAAGTTTATGCTTACCTTTACGCGGGCCGCGAGAGACTTGGATTACAGCCCTATATAAGAGGGCAACGGGCCTTCAGTTGAAACTCGCTCATTTCTTTTTCTCAAACTCGAATTTATGATAGTAGACACTATAGTCGGGCATAATACCCCCTAATTAACGAAGTTCTACCCCAATGTAAGTATTATAACCCCAGTTACGTATTAGATACGCTGCCCGATTGATCCAGGGTTCCGTAACGGCTGTCGAGGTTCTGCCCGGTGTAGTCGTTGGAATGCCGTCTCGGGGAGGGTATTACTAATGTAAATAATGTGTTATTATACTAACATATGTACATTTGTGTAAATTATAGATTATCGCCAGGAAACCTTAGAAGAAACCTAAATCAGCAATGTGAGTAATCTCCTTTTTGTAAACTATTTTTACAAAACCTTAAATGTTTTACAATGCAATTAAGCAGTGATTGAGTCTTTGTAGTTCTTCAATTACTGCCGGTATGTTGGGGTTTTGTATACAAAATGTAGAACACGTTACCATTGGACAAAGAGTTAGCCAATGTGTAATATGACCCACCAGTCAGGATTGACAATACTGAATGAGTAATTGTGTAGAAATAACAATGTGATTGCTCTCAATACTGTTAAAGATAAGATGTTTCTTGATTAAACTGGGATTCACTCACCGGTATTTCTCACTGAAAAATGTTTTTAAAACGCTTTTCAGGTAACAAAATGTAAAAGCCAATTAGAAGAAAGCCAGCTGGAGAGCACTGCCGGCTTGGAAAAATTTGGCTATAAAAGTTACCTAAAAGACGATGTTTTAAATTCAATAAAATAGGGTTTATCCCTATAAACATGTTGTAATAAGAAACTTGGGTTTTACCCATGTGTGTATTAATATAAAATATGGTGGTTTTACTCGGATAAACATTTCCTAACTATGGTCCTGATGAAATTTCTACTGCCAAATTGAATAATGATAAACATAAATTGATACCACCACAACTGGTCTTGCGGCCGCCCGTTCCCGGGACAGATAGTGGGCGGGGGTTGCGACAACATGGGGCCGTGTCCATCCAACACGGGGCCGTGTGCAGCATGCTGTAGTTTTCTATAAATGCAGCAAGATTCCTGCACATTTGGACCACTCCAAAGACAAAGATCTGGTGGATCTTCACACATACCATCCTTGGTATATTCTAAAGAAGGTTCCCAACAACCATCTTGTCTTTTCTCTTTTGTCCATTACCTTCTTCTTCAATTTTTCTTTCAACACCTCCATGAGAGCTTGAAATCACCATGATTCCAAGCTTCATCATGATGCTTGTTGGATTTTTATTCAAGGAATCTTGCTAAAAATAAGTTTTCAACATTGATTTAAGTTATTTCTGTTTAAAAATGCTTCAAAAAATCAGAAAAATAATTTGAAACTCCAAGATTCCTTGTTCTAAAAATCTGCAGACAAGTGAACACGGGGCCGTGCTCATTGAGCACGGGGTCGTGCCCGAGGTACTGTTCCAGTAAAATTGAACTCTTTTCAGTCTGTCTTCTCAGAATGGCGAGTAGAACTAGCGGAACATCTTCTTCGCACTCCAGGAACAACCGACAAGGGAGAAGGTCTTCAACGGTAGAGGACTCTCTTGTAAACTACGTTTACGCCTTAAGAGCGACCATTGAAGAAATGACGGGAGTGGAAGAAGCATTGGTCGACCGTTGATGGGTGGTCCGTAGGACAACCCTTAAGTGCTTTAAAAAGATTAAACTCCCATGCTTTACACGTTTAATTGTTTGAACTTGGTAACTACTAGTTGTTTGGACGTGCAGGTGCAAATGGAGCATAAAAGAGAAAGAATTTGGAGCATCAATAAAAAATCAATTTTTGGAATTGAAGAATTAAGAGGATAGCATGATAGAGGACGAAATTATAAGAACGTAGGAGAAGACGGTGAAGAAAACGGAGTTGAAACGAAGAAGTTATGCTGAAAACAAGTTTTCAGCATTGCCTGCCGTAAGACAGAAGACAAGGACCGTATGACTTGGCTGCTCGCCGTAAGGTACGGCCCTATGGCATAGCTTATGGCGCCGACTGATCCAAAATCGTAACTTATGCATTTAATTGTCATTTTCATGGGGTTTAAGTGTGTCTCATCATATGTTTCGGTTACACAACACTTGGGGACGAATTTTGGCTAACTTTTGGAACTTGAAGACTATCTCTATCATTGTTTTTCATGTTCTTAACTTGTTTGAAGATTAAAACTTGGTTTATGATGTTTGTTCAAGCCATGAGTGGCTAAACACTTTGTGATCATCCTGGATTGAAGGTTTGCTTGAGACATTTCATGTTTGATTTCCTAATTTCTAGAATAACAATCCTTATCTTTATGGTTTGTTTGTTATGGTGTGTGATTGTTTGTTAGTAAATTGTTAATTCTTATGTCAAACTAATTAGAAACCATACGTTCTTGGTGTCGTTGGCAATCGAGATATCATGGGTATAGTTAGGCTTGGGTAAGGGTTGATTGATCATCGGGTAACAACCTCACGTTCTAGGAATCTGAGTACTTAGTTCCCTTTCATCACTGCAGGTAGTCACACATGAGCTATGTCTATGTAGTTCTTTCTAGTGGAATGATAACATGAATGTCAATTGAAACCGGAAATCTAGGATGGTCATTTGTCTCTAATTTGTTTACATCAAAAGCTTTTCTTTTGCAATCTAATTAGTTAATTTCAGTTTTAAAACCAAATCCAATCAAATCAACTCTTGAATTTTATTTTATTTGAAATTAGATTAATTTAGTCAAGTTAGATACTCTAGCAAATAACACATTTTCCACAAACTCCCTATGTTCGATACCCACTTGCCACTATCTATTTAGTAGTAATTGGATTAAATTTGATTGAGACTTCGACCTCACGTCAACCGTATCAATCACTTAACGGTGGGACTAGAAGGATGTCTTCGAGAGGTCAACCTTTTGCACCAAAGGTTGAACATTCTCGCTTCTCCTCCTTTGGTGCCAATCATCACCCAAAGGGCATGGAATGTGGTGCCGGAAGTCATCATTCCGGCCGAGTGGTACGTGATACATACGGAGCCTCCTCGAGACATACTACCCGGGATTCCGGTTGGTGTCACTCCCCCTCCGCAAGATGTTGAGGAAAATGAGCACGCCTTCTTCCTCCTAAAAGAGATAGAAGAATGGCTTTGACAACGTCTAGGGGACACCCCTCGGTTTGGAGTTCTACGAAACTTTTAAATACCGGGAAGCTATTTCCAGAATTTTGATTCCTATTGTAAGAGTAGAACTCCTTAAGATGATTCTATGTATCACTTGACCTATTTTAGGACTTTTAGTTTTCTTTTCTTTTCTTTTCTGCTTTGTCTTTAATTTTCTAGGACCCTATGTAATGTGTTATTTTTAATGGAATGATGGTTTTAATTAAATTGGTGTTTGGATGATGATGTAATGAATAAAACATACTCAGGATGGTGAAGGATACTAAGGGAAACTTGAACCAGCACCCCATGCACAAAAACAGAGCCTCCCGACAATTTTTCTTCATCACAGCAAGTTCGGCACGGGCCGTGTCCCGCCAGCACAGCCCCGTGCTGAACAGTCTGCAGGAAATCGCCCAGTTTAGGTAACTGGACACGGCCGTGTTCGTTGAACACGCCCCCGTGCCCAGGCTTCTGTTTCTTTTTACTAATTTTTGTTACTGGCAAACTGAACACGAGGTTGTGCCCAGACACCACGGGCCCATGTCCAGATGCCCAGTAACATAAAAATTTGTTTTTAACACACCTTTTACACATTCAATCAACCTTAAAACTTATTTTTGGGACACATTGAGGACAATGTGTAATTTAAGTGTGGGGTAGAGGATAGAGGTTCTTGATAGTTAACCTTGAATTTTGCAAGTCCTAATTACAAGCCTTACACAAAACTCTATTGGAACCGCTAAACACCCCAAATGTTTTCAAAAATTTTTCATTTTTTTTACTTGTCTTGGTTTAATTTGGGAATAACAAGTTCTAAAAAGGTTATACTTTTACAAATTTACAACCGATAGCGTCGTGATAAAAAGAACAAACATAAGAAAATTATGAAAATGCATGACAAATCTAGTTAAAATTTGATTATATATAATTGATCACATAAAAACCCATTCCCACAAAAAGTGAGTTTTGAGCCTTTATTGAGCATACAAATAAACATCTTTAACCTAAATGCTCATTTTTCATTTCTTATGTGAATAACCGCTTTGTTTCTTACGACTCTAAAACATGCCACGACGATACATTCCCGGTCCTTACCAACTTAAATCCAAGTAAGTAAATGATGGAGGCATTAGGACTAACCCTTTTTCTTTCAAAACCATTATTTTTCTTTTCTTTTTTTACCACCTACCCAAAATCCCCCTAGTTAACCCCTTTGAGCCTAAACCTTTTCATTTCTTAACCCAAATCAAACACCCCTTTTACCCACCAAAACCCTTTTTTTTCATTTTAAACCCTTTATTTTAGTAACAAAGCTCGGTTTTCTTGTGACTTTATTATCTTAAAAAAAAAACCATAGAGAAGAAAAGAAAAATGAAGTTAGCAATAAACAAACAAAGCTTATCAAAAGAAGGCTTGTTTGAATAATGCTTCATTGAAATAAAAAGTCTCAAAAACAAAATGTTTTACGAAAACCGACGTTTTTACGCATTTCGCCCTTTTCTACTAACCACTAACCCAACCACCTACCTTTAACCCAAGCCTAACCCTTACCCAAAGTCATCTTGATATTTACAAAGGTATATAGTTAAAAAGGAGGAGGATTGATTGCTTGGCAAGCATATGGTAGAAGTAAGTTCCATGCCGCTCTCGAGTGTTTCACAAAAATACATCTTCGGCCGAGTGTTTAGTGATCCCCCGTGAGGTATGTAAACTTGTATATAAATAGAATTTTAAAGAGGCATGTTATGCCCAAATAAATAATCTCTCTTATGTAATGTTTTAAATAAATCATAACGAATAGGATTGTAAATAAAGTAAAAATAAAACCTAATAAGGAATCTTGGAATCCCGACACTCTATAACAAGCCCAAAACCTTCTCTTCTACCCATTCCATTTGGGTGTGTAAGCCGCGAATTAAAGAGTTTTGGTTGAGGACAAGCAAAGATTCAAGTGTGGGGGTATTTAATGTGTACAAAATGCAACATGTAAATTACATCAAATATGGCATAAAACTAACCCTTTTTTAGTACTAATGTTGGAAAAAGTGTGCTTTTGTCTTCCCTTTGTATTTTCTGGGTTAAATGAGCTTAAATGAACAAAAGAAGCAAAAATGCAGCCAAATCTAACAATAATACAAGAAAAGGAATAAACGTAGCATGCCCGAACCCTCGACAGCATCTCCCCAAGCAAAAACAAGATAACAGAAGGCTGAACACACCCCGTGCTCACTGAGCACGGGGACGTGCCCAAGTGTCTGCAGAAAAAGTCAAAGTTGTAGAAGCTTCTATAACCCACCACGGGGGCGTGCCCAGCAGACACAGGGCCGTGGTCAATGCTAAGATTCGCAGAATCTAGGCAAATCTTGATAGTACAGATACGCTTTTGCACACGTGGCCATGCCCAGCGGACACGGGGGCGTGGTCAACTAATGCAGACAAATTGCATTTAATGAAGAAATAGAAGATGGGTGGACACGGGGCCGTGCCCAATGGGCACGGGGCCGTGTCCGGTGTCACACCCCGACCACGTAAAAAAACAAAGCATGGCGGAAAAGTCGGGGGTGTTGTAACAGAATTATCGTTTCATAACCATGGATACAAAAAGTGTTTCGTTTTATTGATAATATTAAACATTAACATTGTCTTAACACATAACAAACAAGTTTTTATATCGACTATCATCGTTTTATGTCACTAAGGCCTCGTCCAGATCCTATGTGACGCATGCATCCTAGAACGTCAATCAAGCAACAACACCTGAAACATATGTAAAAACAAAGTCAGCAAAGAAATGCTGGTGAGTACATAGGTTTTATAAGAGTATCGAAATCATGGCTTGTTTATTTATATTGCAATACCTCGAAAACCTTGTTTTTAAAAAGTGTATAATATTGCAACATGATTAACCAACTCAAATCAAGATGGTTATAATTTATAAAATTTCATAGCCACGATTCTTAACCCAAAAGCTTTTTGTTTTAGAAAACCATCTTGTAAAACATATCGTATAAACTCGTCAAAAAAACTCGTATATTATTTCGAAAACATCGTTGAGTGACATCGTTTCAGTATCGTTTACCCAAGTGAACTAAAAAACGCCACGGTATGTAATATGTTGAAAACATTTATATATAAGAAGTACCAGCGGCGTATCTACCATGTTTTCACCACATTACACCCGTCCCGTTATCTAAACACTAGCCAAAAACCAATCGTTTACCCAAATCGTTTAACATCGTTTCCAAATCGTTTAACGTCGTTTTCAAATCGTTTCCAAATCGTTTACTCGATTAAATCGTTTAAATCATCCTCGTTTTAATTGTGAAAACTTATATATGGTCGTCTCGTTAATAACATTCAAACCTTCGTGACTCGACTACCTCGTTCCTCGCTTCTCATATTAACAAACCTCCAAAGGGTAAGTTAATAATTACAGATTCAGTCGCTACCCACAACACCCACACATAACCATGGGTATAGTGAAATAACGGGATTTGTCAGATCCTATGGTACCATAACCTAATACTGGTCGGTTCGGCCAAAATTAATGGATGTCATTCGTTATGTAACTACAACCAACAAGTTTGTTCACATTATCGAAATCGTTATTAGTTTAGTATAAATCGTTCTATTTGTTTTTTGAAATCATCGTTTAAACCTCGAAAACATTTTGTACATATGAATCACCCCAAAACAATTGAAAACAGTAAAATAGGGGAACTATGTACTCACATGTAGTGCAAGGTATCCTCAATCAATAGTACTTCAACAAACTCGAGTAAACCAGAGAAATCAAACAGCACCTAGTAATTGATCACTAGTCAAACAATAGACGCCTAAATCGGAAGATAGGACAGAATGAGGTCTTGTAAAACAAATGAGTGTTGGAACTCATGTGATATGGTTTAACAAGGCCTACATCCTAAATGAAACCTAACCTAAGTGCTTTTGACCCATCGAGACCCATTAAGGTAGCTTATGCTACTTTAACGCGTCGTGCGCGTGAATCGCGTTCGGAACGCCTAACTAATCCTATGATAAGTAAAATATGCCTCAACATGTTTAATATTGTTGTCTAATCAGTTTAGATACCAAAGGTTATGTTACATATGCTAAAAATGAATTTTGGCTTAAAAGGGCATTTTTGGTAATTTACCTAAGGCATATAAACTACCTATCATAAAACTACTTAAACGAAGCGACCATAAGGTATAACCTTGGAAGGTTATTCCCTATATACTATGGTCACCTAACCATGTTTGGACGGATCCTAATGATCGACCAAACGGGTCGTGTTCGAAAGTCTAAGCGGGTGTTTAGTCCGCTTGACTTACGACTCTACATAAGCACTAATCTAAAAAGTGACGAGCTAAACATGCTAAAACATGTTTAGTTAAGTTAGAAAACAGGTTTTGATATCAAAACAAACGGTTTTGATATCCTAGAGTAGTTTGGTTACAAAATACGCGTAAATGCGCATTTTGGCCGAAACTACGACTCGTCACTGAGCCTAGATAACGCGGTAATCAGTAGGTATAGTCACAAGGGACTATAACCATCATTATTACACTCATGTTATGTAGTTCAAACGAACTTCACATTGACCATAAACTGGTCAATGCAGAAAGTCAAACGCAGTTTGACTTTAAAGCTAAAACGAATGAAAAGAACGAAAGAACACTTACAGAAGGTCCCCGCAAGCTCTTGATCTGATTTACTCTCAGGTATGAAGAATAAACTTCAACTTAGAGAGCTAAAATCAGATTCAAGTGTGCTTTGGGAGGAAGTGAGGGTGGGTATTTATAGGAATTTAAGAACCGTTAAGATCGTTCATCGAAAACTGAGCTTTGATCTGGACCTTACATGTGTGCCCATGGTTTTCTAAAACCATGGGAGCCCCTAATATGGACTATGTTCATTGAATACCAGCCCATGGTTTTGAAAAACCATGGGTTACAACCATCACACTTCAAAATGGACTAGGTTCATTGAATTTGCCAGAAATTTCAAAAATGGTCCCTGCACTTGTAAAACTTGATTTTTTTTTTTTGCACTTTTAAGCCCTGTTAACCCCATTTCAAGGCTCTAAAATAAAGTTAAAGTATAGGGAACTTAAAATATGCTCAAAAACATCTCGGATGTCTGTTCGTTTGGTCGTACGGTAGCGTTATTCGCTTAATTACGACGGAAGTCGTAACGAACGCAAAAACGATCCAAATTAAGCGACGAATAGAATTTTATCATGACAAACACTAAAATAAAATATTTTAATGCTTATATAAATTTTTGGATGTCCGGATGTATTCAGAACGTAAGTTATGCGCGAAAATGCAAACTTATGCACTTTTTGACGCTTTTAGTCCCTGAATGAGCATAAAGTTTATTTTAGTACACCGAACCCCTCAAAGCCTATTTCTAAGCTATGTAAGGGATATTTAGGGTATTTTTAACTTATGATCATGTTCTGGAATGTTTGTTACTTTACAAATCGGCGTAGTTTCGCAGTTTGACACATATAGTCCCTGCGATCGAACAATGTGGATTTCGACACACCAAACCATTCAAAACTTATTTCTAAGTTATGTGGAGGTTATTTAAGGTATGTTAAGACTATGTCACTATTCCAGAGTGTTTTTCGTGTTATACTGACTGCGTTTACGCACCAGTTTGTTTATAACCTTCCAGAACGCGATTTAAAGCTTGCAATCGGAATCGAATCGAATTGAAAAATCACCAAACACAAATACACACATAGAAACACCAAAACACATATAATAACACCAAAGAACATTGTTTTATTAATAATCATCATTGTTTTACATCGTATATTGATTACAGAACAAAGTTGTCACAGTCTCCCCTACTTCAGGAAATTTCGTCCCGAAATTTTAACTAGAGGAAGCTTTTGAGAACAAATGCGGATATTTCGTCTTCATCTGGTTCTCACGCTCCCAAGTAAACTCTGGGCTACGTTTGGATTCCCAGCGAATCTTGACCAAATGAATTCGTTTGTTCTTCAACTGTTTGAAAGTACATTCCACTATCTCCACAGGTTTCTCCACAAAGTGCATTGTTTCATCGATTCGAATCTCGTCGAGAGGAATGTGTAGATCAGCGTCAGCTAAACATTTTCGCAGATTGGACACGTGAAAAGTCGGGTGAATATTTCCAAGCTCTGGAGGTAGCTCTAGTCGATAGGCAACCTTTCCAATTCTTTCCACAATCTTAAATGGTCCCACATATCGAGGTGCAAGTTTTCCTTTCTTTCCAAATCTCACGACTCCTTTCCAAGGTGAAACCTTGAGTAGGACACGATCTCCGACTTGAAATTCTAAGGGCTTGCGTCCCTGATCCGCATATCTCTTTTGACGGTTTCGAGCTGTCACAAGATTATCACGGATTTTCTTGATTTTGTCTGTTGTTTCCAGAACGAGCTCAGGTCCAGTAAGCTGAGCTTCACCGGTCTCATTCCAACAGACAGGTGAACGACATTTTCGACCGTACAGAGCTTCGAATGGCGCCATATTAATGCTAGCATGATAACTATTATTGTAAGAGAACTCGATCAGTGGTAGATGAGAATCCCAATTACCACCAAAGTCTATCACGCATGCTCTAAGCATATCCTTCAAAGTTTGAATCGTTCTCTCAGATTATCCATCTGTTTGGGGATAATAAGCAGTGCATAGATTCAGTGGGTTCCCAAAGAAGATTGCATGGCCTTCCAAAAATGAGATGAAAACCGAGCATCACGATCAGAGATGATATCCAAGGGAACACCATGTCGTGATACAATCTCATCAACATAAATCTTTGCAAGTTTATCAGCAGATAGATCCTCGCGAATCGGAATGAAATGAGCTGATTTCGTTAATCGATTGATAATAACCCAAATAGCATCATGACCTTTAGATGTACGCAGTAACTTAGTGATGAGATCCATCGCAATGTTCTCCCACTTCCAAACCGGTATCTCTGGTTGTACCAGTAAACCAGAAGGTCGTTGATGTTCTGCCTTGACTTTGAGACAAGTTAGGCATTTCGACACATATAAGGCAACATCTTTCTTCATACCAGGCCACCAGATCTTAGCACGAAGATCCTTGTACATTTTATCAGCACCAGGATGGACAGAATATCGAGACTTATGTGATTCGTCCATCGCTAAAGTGTGAAGATCGTCTTGTTTCGGAATCCACAATCAATCCTTAAAATAGAGCAAACCATCTTCTTTCGCTTCGAGCATAAGCTCAAGTTGATGTGGTAATTCCGTACCCATCAAATTTTGTGAAACACAAAATTGCTGAGCTTGAAGGACACGAGATTGAAGATCAGATAGAGTTCGAACAGAATGAAGCTTGACTCGCTCCTTTTGACTAAGTGCATCGGCTACAACATTCGCCTTACCAGGGTGGTAGCGAATCTCGCAGTCATAATCGTTTAAGAGTTCAACCCAATGTCGTTGTCTCATGTTCAGCTCTTTCTGATTAAGAATATGCTGGAGACTTTTGTGGTTTGTGAAAACCACACACTTCGTTCCATAGAGGTAGTGTCTCCAGATTTTAAGCGCGAAAATCACAGCTCCTAACTCAAGATCATGAGTCGTATAGTTCTTCTCGTGAACTTTCAATTGTCTAGATGCATATACTATAACTTTACCTCGTTGCATAAGGACGCAACCAAGGCCTAAGTTGGACGCATCGCAATAGACAACGAAATCATCGCTTCCCTCGGGCAGAGATAGAACAGGAGCATCACATAACTTCTGCTTCAGCGTTTGGAACGCTTCTTCTTGCTGGGGTCCCCACTCGAAAGGCTTATTCTTCTGAGTCAAAGCAGTGAGTGGAACCGCAATCTTCTAGAAATTCGAAATGAATCGACGATAATAACCAGCAAAACCAAGAAAAGATCGAATCTTTGTAGGCGTCGTCGGTGTATTCCAGTCCTTGATAGCAGCAATCTTGGATGGATCCACATGAATACCCTGCTCATTGACTATATGACCCAAGAATTGAACTTCTTTAAGCAAGAATTCACACTTGGAGAATTTAGCAAAAAGTTGTTCCTTATTCAGGAGTTCCAATGTTAAGCGAAGGTGTTGCTTGTGCTCGGCTCGAGATTTTGAATAAATGAGAATATCGTCGATGAACACAATAATGAACTTGTCCAAATAAGGTTTGCATACCCTATTCATTAAGTCCATAAAGATAGCTGGAGCATTCGTCAAACCAAAAGGCATGACAGTGAACTCGTAATGCCCATATCTTGTGCGGAAAGCAGTTTTGGGAATATCTTCTTCGAGAATACGAAGTTGATGATACCCAGAATGCAGATCGATCTTGGAAAAGCATGAAGCACCCTGCAGCTGGTCGAAGAGATCATCAATTCGAGGTAGGGGATATCGATTCTTGATGGTGAGCTTATTAAGCTCACGATAATCGATACACATTCGAAAGGATCCGTCTTTCTTTTTCACGAAGAGGACAGGAGCTCCCCAAGGTGAAAAGCACGGTCGGATGAATCCTTTATCAGATAACTCTTGAAGTTGTTTCGATAACTCTTGCATCTCCAACGGTGCAAGACGATAAGGTGCTTTTGCAATCGGGTTGGCATTGGGTATAAGGTCAATATGAAACTCGACTTGACGAACTGGAGGCAAACCAGGCAGTTCATCAGGAAACACCTCCGGGTAATCCCGAACAATCGGAATATCCTGAATACTCTTGCTCTTGCTTTTCTCCTCGGTGATATGTGCCAGAAAAGCAACATATCCTTTTCGTAAATACCTTTGGGCTTCTAAACACGACATAAGCTTCAAACCACCAGATGGCTTCTCGCCACGAATCTCCAGAACATCGCAAGAAGACAAAGGAATACGAACAATCTTATCGAAACAAACCACCTCAGCGTGGTGTTTGGTTAACCAATCCATTCCAATGATAATATCGAAACTCCCAAGTTGCATCGGTGTGAGGTCAATAGGAAAAAGATGGTTATCAAGGTTTAACTGACAATCACGAATAACAGAATCGAGAACAAGAGGTTTACCAGTAGCAACTTCGACAGATAAGGG
>JARYGA010023686.1:0-40227 GCA_030545235.1 Helianthus tuberosus | reverse complement strand
AATCGAGAATAGGTTGTCTCGGGTGTTTAGACATTGACTACCCAAAGTGGTTCGACTATTCACAAGGACTTTTTGTACACACTTTTGCTTTCCGGACTGTGCTCTCGCCTCAATCCGGGCGATCGGTACGCATCCTTCTAGTTACAGCGTGACTCAAGTCGTTGGAGTCCGTTGAGACTTTGGTGAGAGTTTTGTAAAACCAAAATAAGGAGCGGAACAAGTCATCGAGGTTTGGGTTTCACCCCTAACTTAACAACTTCATTCCTGTTTTGATGTGATGGAGAGAAAAATTTGCATCGAAGTATGGATTTCACTCCCGATTCAACGCAAATTCTCGTGTTTTATAGTAGAAATGCACGTCGAACAAGCAATCCAATCAGAGTTTGCGGTTTTCACACCTAGTCTCGATCTAATCACTTGTTCATTTTCGAAAAATAGTGTGCGATGTGTAGTGTTCGTGTGAGAATGAGTTCGAGAAAGCATAACATAAATAGGCTCGTGCAGAACCCCTACCGGGTTTGCACAAGTTGGTCTGTTGGTACTTAGCTATAGACTAGGTCGTTTCTAAGACATCAACCCGAACTAGCTCGAGTCTTGCCTAATTCCCTATAGTTATGGCTCTGATACCAATTTGTCACACCCCAACCGATGGCGGAAACATCGGGGTGAGGCACTGAGCGAAACAGATTATCCAGGAGAAATCCATAACAACTAAATTTACCAAATATTAATAAGTCAAGTCCCATACCACAACATATTCAGTAATATAATTATTACAGACCAATATCTCAAAGACAATTAAAGACTGTTCCGACAACTCATAAAGTTAAATTGTTTGTTTGTTTGTTTCTAGACTCTCCTACTTGATTCCACAAAAGCAAGAGCACAACATCCTAAGCATTCAAACACCTGCCACATACGTTAAAATAGAGGTCAATACACATAGTGTAAGGTGAGCATACAAGTTTATCAGTAATAATAGATTGCGAAAACGTTCACGCATAACCAGCATGTAACATGTAGCAAAGTGAAGCTAGTAGGTTATCGACAATGAAATACGCACAGACGTGACTGCGAGTTGTAGAGAGCGCAACACATATCACCACTGTGACACATGAAGAAATACCCTTAGCAACCCCGTCCACGATAGGTGCTGAGTCCAAACTATAGTACTATCGTTGCTAAGGTATCAGGCAACAATCACCGTGTAAATATAACATACAAGCATTCATCGAGTAACACGTATAACATGCAATAACGGTCAGCGTTTAAAAGTGTTTGCGTTGTGTGTAGATTGTGATTTGAATAAGTAACGTATGTAACACCCAAAAGTGCGTAAAGCAAAAAGGGATCGAGTATACTCACAGCGATGATAGCTACTAAACACAATCTGTAGTTGGATTGAAGGGAGCGCTAGGGTAAGCCTGATTTCAGAACGAGTACATAAGCGATGAACCGCGCGTAAAACGGTGCAAGTGAAACAGGTGACGAACGGTCATCCGATCGGATGACAATCTGAACGGATGGTCATTCGGTCGGATTGTCCTTCGTTTGGGATGGATGTGTTTGTGTATGATGGCTTTGAAGTTTTTGTTGTAGCATTTTGAAAACAGAGAAGTACCTCTACCTTTCAGGTCGTTCGATCGAACGGTTGTTCGATCGGAGAGCGATCCGTCCAGCGAGACATTCCTCAGAGAACAAGTTCACAGCAGGATTGTCATTCGATCGGATGGTCTTCCGATCGGATGGCAATCCGTTAGAAATGGTTGATCTTTGAAAATTAATAAAAAGTTTAACTGCTGAAACCATGAGTTAATCCGATCGGATTGTCGTTCGTTCAGATGGCAATCCGATCGGACGACAATCCGATCGGACGGCAATCCGTTTGGGTGGCTGGTTCGTTTTGAAATTCGTTAAGTTTTGAAAGTTTTGCGGTGTGATCGAGACGGTATGACAACGTGTTAAACAACAGGAAACCCTTTCAAGTCTAGACTATCTGATCGGATGGGAATCACCCTAGTCCGATCAGTTAACTGTTCGTGACGGTTTGTTCATGTTCAACCCGGAATCGTTTGTCTCTTTGATAGGAATCAGATCTCAGACTGACACTTCACTAGAAACGAGTAGAAGGCCTGAATGAGTTCCGATTCTATCGGTTTTGAGTGCATTAAGTGTAAAAGAGTTGAAAGAAAGTTATGAAACCATCTTTTAATCCTTTTACCCATGAAAATGTTTAGATCTATGCGAAAATAGTGTTGAATCATGTTGAAATCCTTTAGATCTGAGTTGTTCTTGGTGGAATGAGACAAAATCTTGAAGTTCATAAGAACTCCATGATGACATCATCCTAGAACACCTCAAATCTGTTGATTTCACATTTAAAAGTGAAGATTCAAAGGTGAAAATGATGAAGAAATGTGTTTAGATCATAGAAGTACAAGATTTGGGGAAGAAACTTACAAGAATCACGAGAAATCGAAGGAAAAGTGGGCTTGAGCGTGCTGGTCAGAAGAGAGAGCTGTCACATCACTGTTTGTGGTGTGACAGGGGTATTTATAGGTTGCCAAAAGAGGAAAGGGGAGCACAAGTGTCAGATCGGATGGTACATTGATCGGATGGCCATCCGATCGGATGGCCATCCGATCGGATGGTCATCCGTTCGGATGACCATTCGATCGAATGGTCATTCGATCGAAGTGGTCCGGCGAGCTAGGTTTCGGCGTTTCGTTTTGCGTGTTGAGCGTTGCGATGCGTTTAAGCGAGCGTTGATTAAGCGATGCGATAGCTCTAAATACTAGTCACACAAATACTATATCTAACATACAATCATTATAAATAAACTTTCGTTTAGTGTTTGCGATTAGATTGCGTTGTGATAGAGTTGCGATTGTGTTTCGATTATTCACCACAAATATAATATAAACATGCACAAGGAACACGTAAAACAATATACAGAACCTATAATTCTAGTTGCGAACGCGATAGCGATGCGATTAGCGATTAAACATGCGATTAAATCTCGATTTGTTATAGATACTCCTCATAATACAACTAAAGCAAACAAATAATAGAATTCGATTACAAGTCAAGAAGCACCAATCAGTAATTAAGCAAGGAGTGACAGATCGCAGTTAGCAATCTTTTCTTCCTTTGACTTTGACTTTAACTTTGACTTATACTTTGACTTTCTAAACGCGGGGTGTTACAGCTTCCCCTACTTTAGGGAATTTCGTCCCGAAATTAAGGCGCAAGCATAACAAAAAGCTGTGGATATTTTGCCTTCATGTCACTTTTGAGTTTCCAGGTGAATTCCGCGCCGCGTTTGCCTTCTCAGCGAACCTTCACAATGGGAATGCGTGAGCGCCTGAGCTTCTTGGTTTCTCGGTCCATGAGCTCGACAGGCTTCTCCACGAAGTGTAATGTTTTATCCACTTGTAGATCCTCAAGTGGCACTTGTAAATCCTACTCGGCCAGACACTTTCTGAGGTTCGAAACGTAGAAAGTCGGGTAGACGTTGCTAAGTTCCTCCGATAGTTCGAGTCTGTAGGCCTCATTGTCGATCCTTTCCAGAATCTTAAAGGGTCCAACATATCAAGGCGCGAGCTTTCCTTTCTTTCCGAATCTGATCACACCCTTCCAAGGTGATACTTGTAGGAGTACGTGATTGCCAACGTCAAATTCAAGGGGCTTGCGGCGTCTATCGGCGTAACTTTTCTGACGGCTCCGAGCTTTCAGCAGATTGTCTCGAATTTGGAGGATTTTGTCACTCGTTTCTTGCAACAGCTCAGGACCAGTAATTTATGCATCTAGGATCTCGTGCCATACAATAGGCGATCGACATTTTCTTCCATATAAACGGTGCCATTTGAATGCTAGAATGATAACTGTTATTGTACGAGAATTCAAGTAAAGGTAAGTGCGCGTCCCAATTACCACCGAAATCTATGACACACGAGCGAAGCATGTCTTCAAGGGTGCGAATCGTTCTTTCAGTCTGACTGTCGGTTTGGGGATGGAAAGCGGTACTTAAATTAAGAGTGGTACCAAGAGCAGATTGAAACGTTTCCCAAAGGCGCGAGGTAAACCGAACATCGTGGTCAGAGATGATGTCACGAGGCGTCCCATGTCGACAGATGATTTCTTGGGTGTAGATTCGGGCTAATTTTTCTACCTTAAAGTCTTCTCGTATTGGCAGAAAATGAGCAGATTTAGTAAGACGATCAACGACAACCCAGATGCTATCGTGACCTGACGGCGTGCGTGGGAGTTTCGTTATGAAGGCCATAGCTATACTCTCCCATTTCCACATGGGGATCTCGGGTTGGACGAGTAAGCCAGAGGGTCTTTGTTATTCGGCCTTGACTTTCAAGCAAGTCAGGCACTTCAAAACATAGATAGCGATATCTTTCTTCGTACCCGGCCACCAGTACTTGTAACGAAGGTCCTGGTACATCTTATCAGCACCGGGATGAATAGAATATCGAGATTTGTGGGCTTCGTCCAGCAGAATTTGTCGTAAGTTAGTACGCTTGGGAATCCAAATTCGGTCTAGATAATCGAATATCCCATTCGATTTATTCTCGAGTTGATCGCCATTGTTCAGAATTCTTTCTTTCCTCAAAGTGCATTCGGTAAAACAAGCATGTTGAGCGTCACTGATAAGAGCTTCAAGATTGTACTGGGCTTGAATATTACGAACGCTATGCAAATAGCTTCGTCGGCTTAGAGCATCGGCAACGACATTTGCTTTGCGAGGATGATAACGAATCTCACAGTCGTAATCATTAAGAAGTTCAACCCATCGGTGTTGGTGTATATTCAGTTCCTTTTGGTTGAGGATGTGTTGTAGGCTCTTATGATCAGTGAAGATCGTACACTTGGTAACGTAAAGGTAGTGTCGCCAAATCTTCAACGCAAAAACAACTGCACCAAGCTCGAGATCGTGGGTTGTATAGTTCTTCTCGTGGATCTTGAGCTGACGAGATGCGTAAGCGATAACCTTGTCTCATTGCATGAGAACACAACCAAGACCAAGGTTCTAGGCATCGCAATAGACTATGAAGTTATCGTTTCCGTCGGGTAAAGTGAGCACGGTGGCATTACAGAGCCTATGCTTGAGATTTCGAAAGGCAGTCTCTTGTTCAGTTCCCCAAACAAAAGGCTTGTCTTTACGCGTGAGAGAAGTAAGCGGCACAACGATTCTAGAGAATCCTTCGATAAATCGGCGAAAAACACATAGCACCTTGTAACTGAGTAGTTGGTGATAGCCTAAGCGTAGATCAATCTTCGAAAAACACATAGCACCTTGTAACTGATCAAACAAATCATCGATTCGAGGCAAGGGATAGCGATTCTTGATAGTCAGCTTGTTCAATTCCCTGTAGTCGATGCACATTCGGAACGACCCGTCCTTCTTTTTAACGAAAAGGACTGGCGCGCCCCAAGGAAAGGTGCTAGGGCGAATGAAGCCTTTGTCAAGCAATTCCTGGAGCTGACTTGAGAGTTCGCGCATTTCAGACGGAGTGAGTTGGTAAGGAGCTCTAGCAATAGGATTTGCTCCAGGAATGAGGTCGATACGAAATTCGATATCACGACTTGGAGGTAAACCAGGTTGATCATCAGGGAATACGTTAGGAAAATCACGAACCACAGGCACCTTATCCATTGCCTTAACTTCCTTTTTCTCCGCTACTACAATGTGCGCCAAGAAAGCTTGGTATTCCTTGCGGAGATACTTGCTATCCTGGACACACGACATAAGTTTAATACCTTTCGAAGGAGTTTTGCCATACACACAAAGTTGATCACCATTAGCGAGCGAGAAACGAATCATCTTATCGAAGCAAACAACTTCAGCACGATTCTCGCGAAGAAAATCCATGCCTACTATGATGTCAAAACTACCGAGCTACATCAGGATAAGGTCGATAGGGAAGACGTGATTGTTAAGTTCAAGCGTACAGTCACGTAGACAAAATTGACAGCGACGGTTCTTCTAGTGGCAACTTCAACATCGAACGTCGAGGGGAGATGGGCGCGCTTACGATTAAGGAGCTTTTCGAATTCAAACGATACAAAACAGTTATCTGCTCCATTATCAAATAAACACGAAGCATATATACCATTTACAAGGAATGTACCATTAACCACATTGTTGTCTGCTTGAGCCTGACGGGCGTTGATGTTGAAAGCAAGTCCGCGGGCTGCTGCTGCTGCTGCTGAGGCTGCTGCTGTTGATGTTATTGTGGCTGCTGCTGGGGCTCTTGCTTCACCACTCTGTTGGGGCACTTGTTTGCAAAGTGGTTGGGATCACCACATGCAAAGCAAGCTCTAGCGTGCGCAGCGGATGCATGAGCTGCTTGTTGGCCCTGGGGAGCAGGAAGGAAAGCTTGTGGTGCAGGAGCTTGACCTTGGGCTGGAGCTCGAGCTCGAGCTTGGAGAGGACCGGTATGGCAGTTTGCAGCGAAGTGGCCGTACAGGTTGCAGTGAACACAGAACCGACATGCGATACCAATCGAGTGATGATAGGTACACGTAGGGCAGAGCGGATGTGGGCCAGTGTATGCACGCTTTGTTGGCGGTGCATTGGCCACAGGCGCCGCTACTTGGCGGTGGTTAGGTTGCGGTTGGGCAGGTATGGTTTGGAGTGGTGCGGCGGTTACTGCACAGTTCTTGTTGCTGGAGCTGCTGTTATTTCTCTTGCGACATGAGAGCTTTGAAGATTGCGGTGCGGCGGTAGTTTCAGCGATGGGAGCAGCGGTAACTTGATGAAGACTCTTTGCAGCTTTATCGAAATAACCAGCCCTGATTCGCTTATCGTTGATCTCAGCAGCGAGCAGGTAGGTTTCCTCAATAGTTGTCGTCTTCACAGCTTGCACAAAGTCTGCAACACAATCTGGCAGAGTGCGGATGTATTTCTTGATCGTAATCTCGGGGGTAGTAACTTGGCCCAGAAAAATTATACTCAGCTGCTTGAAGCGGGCAGTTAAACCAGCGTTGTCGCCACCCTCTTGTTTGATTTGCCAGAACTCGTCCTCCACCTTTTGGAGCTCGTGGGGAGGGCAGAACTCTCGCATCATGATGTCCTTCAACTCATCCCACTTTAGCCCATAAGCTGCATCATTCCCTCGTTTGTTTCTATCGGCCTTCCACCAATCTAGAGCTCGGGATTGGAAGACGCCGGTGGCGTTAATAGTGTGATTGTTTTCCGGACAGCCACTCTGGCGCAGGGTGACTTCGATTGAATCAAACCATTGAAACATGGCCGTAGGCCCGTCTTCTTCGGTAAATTCTTTGGGACCACACGCTTTGACGGTCATACTGTAGGATCGAGTTGTGACCCAAACGAGTCAATCAGAAGAGCTCTTATCTGTTTTAGAGGCGGAAACTAAGAAACAGACGTGGAAAACAGCTTGTTTCACTATTAATCGTCTTGTTTATTGAAAATAACAGCTTTATAGATCAAACGACGCGTCGGCAGCAGTTCGGTACCGGAATGATGAAAAATTACAAATAATTTCGCTCGGAATGTATTTATAGACTAGAGGTTTCGCTTGAAAGAGACTAGATGTCAGTTCAAGCGAAATCAACAAATTTGATTTCGCTTGAAAGTGTCGCATGCTCCTTTCAAGCGAAATTAGCTTAATAACACACTACAACCTCCTATTTTCTCGTACAACGCGCCCTGATCTAACAACTCTAATTCTAGACTCGATACAAGACGAAGTCGACAGACGTATGCACCAACAGACTCCCCCTCGAATGTTGACGAGTCTTAAAGTGTCGAGTCTTTGCATCTTCAGTCTTTATCAGTCTTTGAGCTTCCAGAATCTTGATCTGGCTCTTGCCTTACTCTAATTTCTTCTTTCTCTAGTAATGCCCAGAATCAAATTCCTGGCTCTATTCCTATCAGCTTCTCTTGATCAGATCTTTACGTGGATTTTGCATCTTCAGGCTCTCTCTTTCTAACCGACTCTCCCTCAACTTGTGCTGGGATCGTAGTCTGGTTTTCACAGGTTCAGGTATCGCAACCTGACTCACCTGCATATTCTCTACCCAAAACATAAGTTTCATAAAAATAAGATATTCCATATTTAGAAACCCTGCTAACCACTTGAGACACAACCAGAATACATCATTTTCAAGAATCAATCAATAATGATTTATCATGTTAATCTTTGATGAACCACTTGCATGTATATCAATTTTCATCACCACACACACTCCCAAACATGTTCGTCATGTTCAGCACTCGGAATTTTGAAAATCAACTTTTCAACATCAGTTGTCGAAAAATAAAATTTAATTTTTCAAAATTTATACGAAAATACACTGAAAATATTTTTGGATTTTTTTAATATAAGAAATGTAATGCAGTAAAGAAATATTTACATACAGTATTTTTGTGAGTTTGTGTAAGAGGATCATATCAGTTTTTGAGACAAATCACCAACACCGTTAAGCTTTAAACATTTTAAGTTCTAAACGATTCACTTAGATTGTCAGTATACTGATCCACTTAAATTTTCACACAAAGTTCAACTGATTCGAGATACGAAATTAATGTTTTAAGAGACTTAAACTTATTCGTGTGTCCCACCTCAGAATATACTCCCGTATCCAGAACCCAATATTTAGTCTTACAGGTGAGTATACCTAGATGATATCTGTAAGGGGTTAAATTGCGAAACCGTGAGAGCTCAGGTCAGAACTTCCGTTCAGCAGAGAGATGACGGCTCGACTTTAGGTGAGTCCCCTTTAGAGGATCTTTTTTACAACAGCACATGATTTGCATTTTGCAATGTTTTATCATTTTTTATGCTGAGGGGAGGCTATATTTCAAGCAAGCGTAAAGTATTCTCTGGAGACTAGGCCATTGCTTCCGCAAAATCAGAAGTCCTAGGATAATACCCCAGATATCACTAAGCATAAAGACCTAGTATCTCAGAAAGAGGGGTCCTTCAAACAAGATTTCGGGGGTTACCCATATATCCAAGAGATGTTACCCACGATATAAGCAAGTTTGAAATTTAGGTTTATATCTCGTCACAATCTACTAAATGAGCAAAAACCTACTGACATATCATCAGTGAGACCGTTTATATTTAACTTTCCATTTCTTTAGCATGCCTTGATCGTCCACTGATGTACTATCATTTCCTCTTTTATACAACAAAACTCATTTTTGATTTTATCATGTTTTTGTCTTTTTCAAATTTTCAAATGTTTTTGGATTTTCTAAAATTTTTACTCCTCCTAAAATGCAAACACATTTTAGGAAATTTGAAAACAAACTGTACACGTAAAGCGACAACTGATATCGAATTACTTCACTTCGCCATCCACTTGGCATAAACAATCAGAACTCCCCCTCACAACAAACTATTTTCCTATTGTGATTTCAAAACACTTAAGTTTGTTTTAATCAAATGGTTTTTCCGGAAAATAAGTTTCGTTGATTTTATCACTTGTAAAATTAGGGGTGAGAGATCATCACTTTGTTTCTTTCTTCTTTACAATGAAATGAACCCCATTTTTAACCACTTGTAGAAAATCAAGTACAATTTAATGTCCCTGATTTACCACTTGTAAGACAAAATTACTTTCGTGAATTTCTCAAGAAAGATGCCGATTCCTGCTCCACGCTTACCAACCTGGGAGCTCCGGCAAGTCAGGAATTTACAGTGAAATTGTTGTCACCCAAGCCTGACCAGCCTTGGGTGATGTTGGTACACATCTATCCCACCAACATTTTGATTTATAAAAATCTTTGGCACTTTTAACCTTCCCATCAACCATCTTCCCGAAAATATGTTTAACTTTTCCATTAAAAGCTTTTTCAGCATCAAATTCTTTGTTACCAGCAAAGAATTGACCTGATATCTCAAATCTACCTTTTGATTTCAAATTATCATTTGTCATTGCCGGAAAGTTTTCCTCGTTCATTTCTGGAACGGAATTATCAACTTTTTTTCTCAACACATGACTCCTCTGATTTTATGGAATCAGATTCATTGTCAGAACTACTATCTGAACTCTTAACAACCCATCTTTGTTTGTTTAAATCAACTTGTCTTTTGTAAAAACGTTTTGACATTTCACCAACTTCCAAAGTCGATTTATCAACACATTTTTTTCTCATTTCAGAGTTAGAAGACACTCCCTGTTTTGAATAAGTGGACTCTTGACAGTTCCACGCAATGTGTCCAACTTTTTGACACTCGAAACAGATTCTTCTATCAACTCTTTGAGCAAATTTCTTCACATTCTTCTTTACTTCAGTAAGAAACTCTTGATTTGATTGTTTCCAGAATGGTTTCTTCTGCTCACCTTCAGAACTTCCTCCTGAAACAAATTTCGTTTTTGGTTTATAATTTTTCTCATTTTTATAATTTTCTGAAGAACTAAAGCCCAAACCTTTCTTTTTGAAGTTACTATTATGGTTTGGTTTCTTTTGAAAACCATAACCGAAAACCGTAAACCTTTTTCTTGTTCAATCTCTGTTGAACTCTTGAAGTATACTTTTTAGGTTTTTCATGAAGATTTAAATCTTTTATTTCAGAAATATTGATTTATGTTAATTTGAAAACCTGTTTGATCATTTCAGTTTTGACACTTCTAATTGGAAATTCCTCATCAGAATATAATTTGTCTGAATCATTCAAAGTATATGCCACTTTGATTGGTCCATCATTCAAATTAGATTTTGATAACAGGAATTCTTTATTGTAAACCCTTTTAACTGGTAAACTCGAACTCTTTTCTGACAAACTCGAACTTTCAGATTTAGACTCCGGTTTTGACTCTTCATCCATATCTAACACCTGATCGACAACTTTCTTTACCAACCCAGACTCATGATCAGTGTTAGATGCTGTGAATGTAACCTCAATATTGTCTGGTAATTCATCAATGATTTCAGACTTTAACTTGATATTGACTGCCTTTTTTAGACGCTCCTCGTTAGGATTCCTGGGAGAATAACTTTCATGGATCGGGGGCGGACATCTGTTATACTTAACACTTTGTTTCTTACCAGTATCAGTATCTTCAGTCTTTTCCTTCTTGAATGCCTCAAGACCTGCAACAGTAGGATAAACACGATCAATCAAATAATCACAAGTAGTGTAACTCAATAATAATCGTTTAATCCTTTCACTCTCAATCTTTTCAAGTTCCAACTCCTGTTTTAGCTTAGCACAGTCTTCGATATACTCATTGATGACGCTCTGCTTTGTCATTAATGTTGCGCTCATTTTTGTCATTACATTTTCAATTTCTGAATTTGTCTTTTTCAGACTATCAATTGTTTTGTTCAGCACATCATATGACTCCTTCACATACTTCACATCAAATAGTAAATCTTCTTTAATTTTCTCCAAATCAGCAATCTTCTTATATTTCTCCTCACAAATTTTGCATGATTCTAAACACTTCAAGCATGGTTTTTCAACTTCAATCATTTTTTCAACTTCAACAATTTTTTCTATTTCGACAATTTTCTCTACTTCGACAAGTTTCTCAACTTCAACTATTTTTTCCACCACTTTCTCCACTTCAACAATTTTTTCTATTACTTTCTCAGTCACTGGTTCAGCATTTTCTTCTTCAGCTTCTGTTTTTTCCTTTTCATCAGCGAGAATTTTTACTGCTTCCAGCTCTCTCCTCAATCTGGCAATCTTCTTCTGATTCAGCATCTCCATTTTATCTGCAAAAAACAAATTAAAGCTGTCAGGATCTATGCTTTTTCTAGCTTTGTTAAGATATTCTTCTTCATCATCAGTATCAATATCACTTCCTAGATCTGGAAAAATCAGTATTCTTTTCTGACTAGTCTCATCATCATCCAAGATTCTAGCAACAAGAGCTGTTCCAGGTATGTATTTGTCCCAACTAAATCCCTCAGCAACTTTTTCATCATCTTGATGAATAAGTAAAGCTTTCTTATTTCCATCTTCAATAGCACGAGCATGTGCAGTTTGTGGTTGTTGAGCAACCTGATGAAAAATTGATTTCTGATAATAATTGTTCTTTTCTTGATTCTCGGTTGCTTCTTGGTTTTTACACTCTCGTTTAAAGTGTCCTTTTCCTTTCCAACGGAAACAGGTAACTTTTGACTTGTCAAATCCCAATGGAGAAGTAGACATTCCTCGAAACTCATCTCTACCAGTAACTTTTCTGCCCTCCTACAAGCACTAGCTAAACACCACTTCACATCCATTAACTCAAGTTCCTCTGCATCAATTTGGTCATAATCTTCTTTTGTAAGCATCGGATTTCCAATCTTGCCAGCAATCAGACCTTCATATGATTCCAACATAGCAACGAGTGATGCCATGTGTTGCTTGGCTATTTCTGGAGACAAATTTTGACCATTTTGAATGTTCAAAGTGACATTGCACTGCAGATTTGTTGAATTATGTTGTTGAGAACTTGATGTTTTAAAGTTTGGATCAAAACTTGAATATGAAGATGAAGATCCACCATTCTGTGTCACATTACTACTCTTTGTTCCAGACGAACTATCAGCACTAAATCCAGTTTGGATCTTTAGGCTAGAGCTAGGGGTAGCCTCAAACTTGTTCCCTCTATAATACAAAATGACATCTTGTTGAGCATTTGGATTTGTCATGATAGCAGTTTTCTGAATATCCAATTCCTGCTCTTCAATTTTCTGAATGAACTGTGCCAAATTCATACTCTCAGACTTTCTCATGTGTTTCACAATCATCAAATAAGTTCCCCACTTATACTGTGGTAGTGCTTCAACAAGTTTATCAACCCACTCATCATCATCTTTCTCAATATCCAATCTCTTCATTTCCAATACCAGATGACAATATCTATCAATGGTCTGCTTTGTTGATTCATGGTCGAAAGCTGTAAACATATCAAATGATTTCTTCAATAACGCCTTTTTGTTTTTGACCATATCTGCACTTCCTTTGAATTTCTGAATCAATGCTTCCCAAATTGATCTAGCTGTACCATTATGTTGGAGAAGAACAAAGATATCTTCTTTAATTTCTTGTTGAAGAATACTTATCATCATTTTCTCACTTGTAAATTTCAATTTGTCAATCTCTGAATAATCAACAATAGCTTTTTCAATCCCACGTTCATTTTTAGGTTTCTCATAATCTTTCAACAATGAACACCATGCGTCAAATTTATAAGCTTGCACCCAGTTTTCAAAACGACTTTTCCATCCTTGAAAATATTCAATGTACATGAGCTTTGGCGGTTTCTGATAAGTTCCTGTCTCATTCTCATTGTACAGGGTTTCAGCAGCAGTAACAGGAGCAATCGGTGTTGCGAACGCATTATAGAATTCCTCATCCATGATTCGGCAAATATTTTTTACAAACACAAGTATTCAAATGAAATACTTATCCAAGCGAAATTACTCCTCAAATGAAATCAACACTTAACCGGAAATTCTTTTCAAGCGAAAATACACTTAAGCGAAATCACAATTGAAGCGAAATCACCTCTGAAGCGAAATCAACTAGTTTCACTTGAAACAACTCAAGCGGAATGACGCCCTGAAGCGAAATCAAGCTGATTTTCAAGCGAAATAACGAAACCAAGCGGAATAAGGTCAAATTTTCAAGCGGAAACACGTTTTCAAGCGAAATCTGATGAGATTTCAAGCGGAATAATGATATCAAGCGAAATTAACCTGCTTATTTCGCTTGAAATGTTGCTGACATCATCAATTCGATCTGTTTTCGGCAAAATTGATCAAGTTCTAGTCCGATTTTAGGTCTGATTCTTTCAAGGGTTTATTAAAACACTGTTACGCACACAATATGTGAAATTCAAGACTTTTTGACTATGAAAACTAGTTCAATTTTGAAAAGAAAGTGTAGAAGTCAGAAAATATGGCTGTTTTGGCAAGAACTCTTCTTCCTGAGCTCTGATACCACTTGTAGGATCGAGTTGTGACCCAAACGAGTCAATCAGAAGAGCTTTTATCTGTTTTAGAGGCGGAAACTAAGAAACAGACGTGGAAAACAGCTTGTTTCACTATTAATCGTCTTGTTTATTGAAAATAACAGCTTTACAGATCAAACGACGAGTCGGCAGCAGTTCGGTACCGGAATGATGAAAAATTACAAATAATTTCGCTCGGAAGGTATTTATAGACGAGAGGTTTCGCTTGAAAGTGTCACATGCTCCTTTCAAGCGAAATTAGCTTAATAACACACTACAACCTCCTATTTTCTCATACAACGCGCCCTGATCTAACAATTCTAATACTAGACTCGTTACAAGACGAAGTCGACAGACGTATGCACCAACACATACAATAACGGTCAGCGTTTAAAAGTGTTTGTGTTGTGTGCAGATTGTGATTTGAATAAGTAACGTATGTAACACCCAAAAGTGCGTAAAGCAAAAAGGGATCGAGTATACTCACAGCGATGATACCTAGTAAACACAATCTGTGGTTGGATTGAAGGGAGCACTAGGGTAAGCCTGATTTCAGAACGAGTACATAAGCGATGAACGGCGTGTAAAACGGTGCAAGTGAAACAGGTGACGAAGGGTCATCCGATCGGATGACAATCTGAACGGATGGTCATTCGATCGGATGACAATCCGTTCGGATGGTCATCTGGTCGGATGGCCATTTGGTCGGATTGTCCTTCGTTTGGGATGGATGTGTTTGTGTATGATGGCTTTGAAGTTTTCGTTGTAGCATTTTGAAAACAGAGAAGTATCTCTACCTTTCAGGTCGTTCGATCGAACGGTCGTTCGATCGGAGAGCGATCCATCCAGCGAGACATTCCTCAGAGAACAAGTTCACAGCAGGATTGTCATTCGATCAGATGGTCTTCCGATCGGATGGCAATCCATTAGAAACTGTTGATCTTTGAAAATTAATAAAAAGTTTAAGTGCTGAAACCATGAGTTAATCCAATTGGATTGTCGTTCGATCGGATGGTAATCCGATCGGACGGCAATCCGTTTGGGTGGCTGGTTCATTTTGAAATTCGTTAAGTTTTGAAAGTTTTGTGGTGTGATCGAGATGGTATGAAAACGTGTTAAACAACAGGAAACCCTATCAAGTCCAGACTATCTGATCGGATGGGAATCACCCTAGTCCGATCAGTTAACTGTTCGTGATGGTTTGTTCATGTTCAACCCGGAATCGTTTGTCTCTTTGATAGGAATCAGATCTCAGACTGACACTTCACTAGAAACGAGTAGAAGGCCTGAATGAGTTCTGATTCTATTGGTTTTGAGTGCATTGAGTGTAAAAGAGTTGAAAGAAAGTTATGAAACCATCTTTTAATCCTTCTACCCATGAAAATGTTTAGATCTATGCGAAAATAGTGTTGAATCATGTTGAAATACTTTAGATCTGAGTTATTCTTGGTGGAATGAGGCCAAATCTTGAAGTTCAGAAGAACCCCATGATGACATCATCATAGAACACCTCAAATCCCCATGATGCGTTTGAGCGAGCGTTGATTA
This sequence comes from Helianthus tuberosus, assembly GCA_030545235.1. Taxonomy (NCBI): domain Eukaryota; kingdom Viridiplantae; phylum Streptophyta; class Magnoliopsida; order Asterales; family Asteraceae; genus Helianthus; species Helianthus tuberosus. The sequence continues at coordinate 24,744 of JARYGA010023686.1, read as the reverse complement.
AGCGATGCGATAGCTCTAAATACTAGTCACACAAATACTATATCTAACATACAATCATTATAAATAAACTGGCGTTCAGTGTTTGCGATTAGATTGCGTTGTGATAGAGTTGCGATTGTGTTTCGATTATTCACCACAAACATAATATAAATGTGACACCCCGTGTTTTGGAAGTCAAAGTCAAGATTGAAGTCAAAGGAAGAAAAGATTGCTAATTGTGATATGTCACTCCTTGGTCAACTCCTTTTTTGACTTCTTTGACTTGTAGATAATCTATTTATGTTATCGCATTAGTTGTATTATGTGGAGTACTTGTTAATAATTGAAGTTTAATCGCATGTTTAATCGATTTATCGCTAATCGCTATCGCCATCGCAACTCGAATTATGTGTTCTAGATATTTTTTTACGTGTGTGCTATTTATGTGTTACTTGTGTATGTTATGTTTATGTTGAGTTGTTAATCGCAATCGAAATCACAATCTATCACATCACAATCGAATCGAAACGCTAAACACAGTGATTGTATGTTAGATATAGTAGTTGGGATTAAAAGTAATTTGATAAGTAATTCTATCGCACCGCTAGCTTGAATCGCATTGCAAAGCTCAACACGCGAATTGAAACGACAAAACTCATCGCGCCGGACAAGTGGATCGAGTGGCCAACCGACCGAGTGGCCATCCGATCGGACTGCCACCCGATCGACCAGCCTATCTCCCCATTTTCCTTTTTAGGAAACCCTATAAATACCCCTCATATGTCACATCACTTGTGAAGACAGCCCTCACCCGAACCAACTCACTCCAGCCTTCATTTCTCTCGATTTCTCCCGATTCTTGTAATTTTTCAACCTAAATCTTGTACTTTCTTGATCTACACGCACTCCTACACCTTTCTATCTTTCAAATCTTAACTTTTAACCGTGAAATCAGTGGATTTGAGGTGTTCTAGGATGATGTCATCATGGTGTTCTTATGAACTTCATGTTTTGGCTTCAATCCACCAAGAACAACTTAGATCTAAACGATTTCCACATGAATAAACAAAGATCTTGCATAGATCTGAACATATTCATGGTGAAAAGGATTGAAAGATGGTTTCTAACTTTCTTTCAACTCTTTTACACTCAATGCACTCAACACCGATAGAATCAGAGCTTGTTCTAATCTTCTACTCATTCTTAGTGATGTATTAGTTCCAGATCTGAATTCTATCCGAGAGATATCGATTTCGGGTTTGAACATGAACTACTGACTCGAACCGTGAACCGGTCGGACTCGGGTGATTCCTGTTCGGTCGGGTCACTAGGGTCGAGATGGGGTTCAGTTGTTTAAGCTGGATATATTCACATCTCGTTCAAAACTACAAAACTTCAAACAGGAACAAGTGTTAGGACGATCAGACCGTCGGAACGGATTATCGTCCGATCGGATTGCCATCCGGTTGATCGGACATCCGATCGGGTTGCACTTGGTTCCATTACTTAAACTTTTATACAAACAATTCAAGGATCTGAAGGTTGAACGGATTGCCACCCTATCGGATTGCAATCCGATCAAGTGACCGCCCGATCGTGTGACATTTAGGACTTGGTACTTAAAACAATTTTCAACATGTTCAATATGTATGGAATGCGGCCATCCGATCGGGTGACCGTCCTGCTGTGAACTTGTTCTCAGACTGAGAAGCCTCGCCAATTGGATTGCTGTCCGATCGAGCGACCGTTCGATCGACCGACCTGAAGGGTAGAGATGCTTCTCTATTTTTAAAATGCTACAATGAAAACTTCAAAAGGAAAACCATCATACACAAACACATCCTCACCAAACGAGGTGACAATCCAATCGAATGGTCATCCGATCGGATGACCATCCAAACGAATTGTCACCCGATCGACTAGCCATCCGATCGGATTACCATCCGATCCTTGGTTCACCTATACCGTTTTGCGCGCCGCTTATCGTTATGCTATCATTAACTGTTCAGGCTAAACTCGCACTAGCGCTCCCTTCAATCCATTAACTCTACCGCTGTGAGTATACTCGAACCCTTTTTGCTTTACGCACTTTTGGGTGTTACATACGTTACTTATTCTAAATCACATCGAACACACTACACAATATTTTAACGCTAACCGTTACTGCATGTTATACGTGACTCGATGAATGCTTGTTTGTTATGTTTACACATAGATTGTTGTCTACCTGCCTTAGCAACGATAGTACTATAGTTTGGACTCAGCACCTGTTCACTCAGGGGTTGTTAAGGACAATTAATCACATGATTCGCAGTGGTGAATATGTGTTACGAATTTCTTTGTGCAGTCAACTCGCAGTCATTTGTATTGATAGGATCATGTCGATAACTTACATGCTTCACATCACACGTTGTACGTGCTGGTTATGCGTAAACGACTTCGAACTCTATATGCTGTTATCAAACTTGTATGCTCACCTTTACACCATGTGTATTGACTTTTACTTTAACGTATGTGGCAGGTGCTTAAGATGCTAGGACGCCTTGTTTGCTGTGTGATGAAATCGAGGCTAGGAAAGAGTCTAGAAACAAACAATTTATTTTTATTTGAAATCTGAGTTGTCGGAACAAAACTACTTGTCTTGATTTTGTCTGTAATAACTATGCTACTTATTATGTCATGGTATGGGACGTGATGCTTTAAATAATTGGTAATCGTAGTTGTTATGGAAACTTCTGGACAATCTATTTCGCTCAGTGCCGCGCCCCGATGTTTCCGCCATCGGTTGGGGTGTGACAGATTGGTATTAGAGCCATAACTATAGGGAATTAGGCAAGACTCGACCTAGTCTGGGTTGATGTCTTAGAATGACCTAGTCTATAGTTTAAGTACCAACAGACCGACTTGTGCATACCCAGTAGGGGTTTTGTACGATCTTGCTCGCTATTTCTCGCTCGAACTCGCTGAACACTACACACTTGCGCGAACACCGCATACTACAGTTCCGCGCAAGATCAGCCTTTCCTAAGGTTGATTACACACACAAACGATTGATCAGGTTAAGATTAGGTGTAAAAACCGCAGACTCTCAACCAGATTGCTCGTTCGAATTGCTAGTTTACTATAAAATGAGAGAATTTGCGTTGAATTAGGAGTGAAATCCATACTTCGACGCAAATCTTCTTATCAATCTCGTGAATCTATCACACAAGAAGGAACGAAGTCGCTAAGTTAGGGGTGAAACCCGAACCTTGATGACTCGTTCTACTCCCTAATGTGGTTTTACAAAAACTCTCACCAAAGTCTCGACGGACTCCAACGACTTGAAGTCACACCAAACTGGAAGGATGTGTGCCATTCGCCCAGATTCGAGGCGAGAGCGCAGTCCCGAAGGGCAAAGTATGCGCTTAAAAGTCCTTGTGAATAGTTAAATCACTTTGGGTAGTCGAAGTCTACCTAGCCGCAGACAATCTATTCTCAATCTCTATGGGTTTCGATTCTGAGCTCGCAACTGCCGACTCTGATATTCGTCGCTTTTATGTGGATTTTATGTGTTTTATCTGTTTATGTGCTACGATTTTTGGTGATTTATTCGCTTTTCACTATCGCTTTGATCGACACACACAAACCACACTACACATCTATTTCAAAACGCTCACAAATCGCTGGTCATCATTCGCAATCGCTGCTCGATACTCGCAATCGCTATATTTAATCGCCTTACGCGCTGTGAAGGATAGGGAATATGTGCAACATATAGCTAGCTTTCTGTATTATGACTGCCTCATATGTCTCTATGCCTTACGTGCTTATGTGCTTCTGTGCCTTACGTGCCTATGTGTTTCTGTGCCCTACGTGACTATGTGAATATGTGATTATGTGCCTATGTAGTAAGATGTTACATGATTGTATTCCTGAGCTTTAGTAGTATTAGGCGTGTGAGGTGAGATTCGATTATATTGTGTCTGGGTCCTATGACGATGTCTGTTGCAGACAATGTCGTCATCTGGATCCCGTCACTCGCGCAATGCACGCCGAAAGCAGGCAGACAAACGCCTCGCCTCCATGATCACTAAACAAATGGCGAAGGTTGTTCCTCAGATCATCAGCGAACTGTACGAGAATGTGAGCAAATCTTCTGAAGAGTCCAGGACTGAGACTCCTAAAGCTGCCTTTAGCTTCAAGCAGTTCAAAGCTGCCTTATTCCAATGGTTTGATTCGATCGAGGTCACCCTATGCCAGAGTGGCTGTCCTAACGATCTCCGCACTCTGAATGCTACCGGCGTCTTCCAATCCCGAGCACTAGATTGGTGGACGGCCAAGAGAAACAAACGCAGAAACGATGCAGCTTATGGTTTGACGTGGGATGAGTTGAAGGACGTCATGTTGGAAGAGTTATGCCCTCCCCACGAGCGCCAAAAGTTGTAGGACGAATTCTGGCACATCAAGCAGAAGGAGGGTGACAACGCTGCTTTAACCGCTCGCTTCAAGCAGCTTAGCATAATCTGTCCTGATCAAGTTAAGACTTCTGACATGGCAATCAAGAAGTATATTTGAGCTTTGCCAGATTGTGTAGCAGATTTTGTGCAAGCTTTAAAACCAGTAACAATCGAGGAAACTTACCTGCTTGCTGCTGAAATAAACGATAAGCGAGTCAAGTCTGGCTTCTGGGATAAAGCCACCAAGAATCGCCATCAAGCTACCACCGCACCAACCGCTGACGCTACCGCCACTCCTCAGTCATCAAAAGCCTCTCGTCGTAAGAGGAAGAACAACAGCAACTCCAGCAACAAGAACTGTGCTGTCACCACCGCTGCCCCACTCCAAGCTGTATCAGCTCAGCAGCAACATCAACACCGCCAAGTAGCGGCCCCGGTTACCAACGCACTGCCGGCAAAGCATGCGTATACTGGTCCTCATTCGGTCTGCCCTACTTGTACTTATCATCACCCAGTGGGAAGCGCTTGCATATTTTGTGTGCATTGCAACTTGTACGGCCATTTCACTGCCAACTGCCGCACAGGTCCTCGACAAGCTCCAGCTCCAGCCACTGCTCATCAAGCTTTGCTCCCTGCCCTACAAGGCCAACAAGTAGCTCAGGCGCCCACGATCAATGCTAGAGTCTGCTTTGCGTGTGGTGATCCCAACCACTTCGCAAACATGTGCCCCAATCGGGTTGTGAAGCAAGAGCCGCAACAGCAGCAGCCTCAGCAACAACAGCAATAGCATCCTCAGCAACAACAGCAACAAGCCGCTCGTGCTCGAACTTTCAACATTAATGTGCGCTAGGCTCAGGCTGACAACAACGTGGTCAATGGTACATTCCTTGTGAATGGTATTTATGCTTTGTGTTTGTTTGATACTGGAGCCGATAACTGTTTTGTATCGTTTGAGTTCGAAAAGCTTCTTAATCGTAAGCGCGCCCATCTCCCCTCGACGTTCGATGTTGAAGTTTCTACCGGAAGAACTGTCGCCGCCAATTCTGTTCTTCGTGATTGTACTCTCAAACTCAATAATGACATCTTTCCTATCGATCTTATTCCGATGCAGCTCGGTAGTTTTGATGTCATAGTAGGCATGGACTTTCTTCGTAAAAACCATGCTAATGTGTGCTTCGATAAGATGATTCGATTCTCGCTAGCTAACGGTGATCAATTATGTGTTTATGGTGAAGTCGCATCGAAGAAACTACAACTCATGTCGTGTGTTCAGGCTAGCAAGTATCTCCGCAAGGAATACCAAGCTTTCTTGGCACACATAGTAGTAGCGAAGAAAAAGGAAGTTAAGGAGGTGAAAGACGTTCCTGTTGTTCATGAATTCCCTAACGTTTTTCCTAAAGATCTTCCAGGCTTACCACCAAGTCGTGATATCGACTTTCGCATCGACCTCATTCCTGGAGCAAATCCCGTTGCAAGAGCTCCTTATCGACTCGCTCCATCCGAAATGCACGAACTCTCGAGTCAGCTCCAGGAACTTCTTGATAAAGGCTTCATTCGCCCTAGCACCTCTCCTTGGGGCGCACCAGTCCTTTTCGTCAAAAAGAATGATGGGTCGTTCCGGATGTGCATCGACTATCGGGAATTGAATAAGTTGACTATCAAGAATCTTTATCCCTTGCCCCGCATCGATGATTTGTTTGACCAGTTACAAGGTGCTACGTGCTTTTCTAAGATCGATCTACGCTCAGGCTACCACCAGTTACGTATACAAGAGGAAGACATCCCCAAAACCGCCTTTTGAACCCGCTATGTCCACTATGAGTTCGTTGTCATGCCTTTTGGTTTGACCAAATCTCCTGCATTCTTTATGGACTTGATGGATCGAGTGTGCAAACCCTTCCTTGATCGCTTCGTGATCGTATTCATCGACGATATCCTGATCTATTCCAAATCAAAATCCGAACACTCGCAACATCTACGTTTGGTTCTTGAGTTACTCCAGGGAAACCGTCTCTATGCCAAATTCTCCAAGTGCGAATTTTGGCTGGAGGAAGTTCAATTCTTGCGTCACATTGTTAATAGTCAAGGTATCCATGTTGACCCTGCGAAGACAGAAGCCGTTAAGAGTTGGGTTACACCCAAGAATCCATCTGAAGTCCGTTCTTTTCTCGGATTAGCGGGCTATTACCACCGTTTTATCGAAGGATTCTCTAAAATCGTTGTGCCGCTAACTTCTCTCACGCAAAAAGACAAGCCTTTTGTTTGGGGAACTGGACAAGAGACTGCCTTTCAAACCCTCAAGTACATGTTTTGCAATGCTCCTGTTCTCACTCTACCCGACGGAAACGACGACTTTATCGTCTATTGTGATGCCTCGAACCTTGGTCTTGGTTGTGTTCTCATGCAACGAGACAAGGTTATTGATTACGCATCTCGTCAGCTCAAGATCAACGAGAAGAACTATACAACCCACGACCTCGAGCTAGGCGTAGTTGTTTTTGCGTTAAAAATTTGGCGACACTACCTTTATGGTACAAAGTGTACGATCTTCACCGATCATAGGAGCCTACAACATATCTTTGACCAGAAGGAGCTAAATATGCATCAATGCCGGTGGGTAGAACTTCTCAGCGACTATGACCGTAATGTTCAAGCCCAATACGATCTCGAAACCCTCATCTGCGACGCCCAACATGCCTGTTTTAATGAACGCACTTTAAAGAAGGAAAGGATTCTCAATGATGGAGCTCAGCTAGAGAATAACTCGAATGGGATATTCTACTATCTGGACCGAATTTGGATCCCTAAACGGACCAATTTACGATAGATTTTGATGGACGAAGCCCACAAATCCCGATATTCTATTCATCCCGGTGCTGACAAGATGTACCAGGACCTGCGCTACAAGTACTGGTGGCTGGGCATGAAGAGATATATCGTCCTCTATGTTTCGAAATGCCTGACTTGCTCGAAGGTCAAGGTCGAGCACCAAAGACCCTCTGGCTTACTCGTTCAACCCGAGATCCCTGTGTGGTAGTGGGAGAGCATAGTTATGGACTTCATAACGAAACTTCCGCGCACGCCATCAGGTCACGACAACATCTGGGTTGTCGTTGACCGGTTGACTAAATCTGCTCACTTTCTGCCGATACGGGAAGACTACAAGGTAGAAAACTTAGCCCGAATCTACACCAAAGAGATCATTTGTCAACATGGGACGCCTCGCGACATCATTTCTGACCGCGATGCTTGGTTTACCTCGCGTCTTTGGGAAACATTTCAATCTGCTCTCGGTACTATGCTTAATCTAAGTACCGCATTCCATCCCCAAACCGACGGTCAGACTGAAAGAACGATTCGTACCCTTGAAGACATGCTCCGTTCGTGTGTCATAGATTTCGGTGGTAATTGGGATGCATACTTGCCTTTAGTCGAATTCTCATACAATAACAGTTATCATTCCAGCATTCAAATGGCACCATTTGAGGCATTGTATGGAAGAAGATGTCGATCGCCCATTGTGTGGCACGAGATCGGGCACTCGCAATTAACCGGTCCTGAGCTACTGCAAGAAACGACTGACAAAATCCTCCAAATTCGAGATACTCTACTGAAAGCTCGGAATTGTCAGAGGAGTTATGCCGATAGACAACGCAAGCCCCTTGAATTTGACGTTGGCGACCATGTACTCCTAAAGGTATCACCTTGGAAAGGTGTGGTCAGATTCGACAAGAAAGGAAAGCTCGCGTCTCGATATGTTGGACCCTTTAAAATTCTGGAAAGGATCGGAAAAGTGGCCTACAGACTCAAACTACCGGAGGAACTTAACAACGTTCACCCGACTTTCCATGTTTCGAACCTCAGAAAGTTCCTGACTGAGCATGATTTACACGTACCCTTGAGGATCTCCAAGTGAGCGAAACACTACACTTCGTGGAAAAGCCTTTCGAGATCATGGACCGCCAAACCAAGCAGCTCCGTCGCTCGCATTCCCATTGTGAAGGTTCGCTGGGAAGGCAAACGAGGCGCATAGTTCACTTGGGAACTCAAAAGCGACATGAAGGCGAAGTACCCGCAGTTGTTTGTTACTGCTTCGGCCTAATTTTGGGACGAAATTCCCTTAAGTAGGGGAGGCTGTAACACACCATGTTTCGGAAGTCAAAGTCAAAGTCAAATTCCCTTAAGGAAGAAAGATTGCTAATTGTGATTTGTCACTCCTTGGTCAACTCCTGTTTTGACTTCTTTGACTTGTAGATAATCTATTTATGTTATCGCATTAGTTGTATTATGTGGAGTACTTGTTAATAATCGACGTTTAATCGCATGTTTAATCGATTTATCGCTAATCGCTATCACCATCGCAACTCGAATTATGTGTTCTGGATATTGTTTTACGTGTGTGCTATTTATGTGTTACTTGTGCATGTTATGTTTATGTTGAGGTGTTAATCGCAATCGAAATCACAATCTATCGCATCGCAATCGAATTGAAACGCTAAACGCAGTGATTATAGTGATTGTATGTTAGATATAGTAGTTGGTATTAAAAGTAATTTGATAAGAAATTCTATCACACCGCTCGCTCGAATCGCATCGCAAAGCTCAACACGCGAATCAAAACGACAAAACTCATCGTGCCGGACAAGTGCATTGAGTGGCCAACCAATCGAGTGGCCATCCGATCGGATTGCCATCCGATCGGGTTGCCACCCGATCGGACTGCCACCCAATCGACCAGCCTATCTCCCCACTTTCCTTTTTAGGAAACCCTATAAATACCCCTCATATGTCACATCACTTGATGTGACAGCCCTCACTCGAACCAACTCGCTCCAGCCTTCATTTTTCTCGATTTCTCCCAATTCTTGTAACTTTTCAACCTATATCTTGTACTTTCTTGATCTACACGCACTCCTACACCTTTCTATCTTTCAAATCTTAACTTTTAACTGTGAAATCAGTGGATTTGAGGTGTTCTGGGATGATGTCATCATGGTGTTCTTATGAACTTCATGTTTTGGCTTCAATCCACCAAGAACAACTTAGATCTAAACGATTTACACATGAATAAACAAAGATCTTGCATAGATCTGAACATATTCATGGTGAAAAGGATTGAAAGATGGTTTCTAACCTTCTTTCAACTCTTTTACACTCAATGCACTCAACACCGATAGAATCAGAGCTTGTTCTAATCTTCTACTCATTCTTAGTGATGTATTAGTTCCAAATCTGAATTCTATCCGAGAGATATCGATTTCGGGTTTGAACATGAACTACCGACTCAAACCGTGAACCGGTCGGAGTTGGGTGATTCCTGTTCGGTTGGGTCACTAGGGTCGAGATGGGGTTCTGTTGTTTAAGCCGGATATTGTCACATCTCGTTCAAAACTACAAAACTTCAAACAGGAACAAGCGTTAGGACGATCAGACCATCGGAACGGATTGTCGTCCGTTCGGATTGCCATCCGGTCGACCGGCCATCCGATCGGGTTGCACTTGGTTCGATTACTTAAACTTTTATACAAACAATTCAAGGATTTGAACATTGAACGGATTGCCACCCGATCAGATTGCAATCCGATCAAGTGACCGCCCGATCGTGTGACATTTGGGACTTGGTACTTAAATTTTTTTTCAACATGTTCAATATGTACAGAATGCCACCCAATCGGATAGCCATCCGATCGAGTGACCATCCTGCTGTGAACTTGTTCTCAGACTGAGAAGCCTCGCCAATCGGATTGCTGTCCGATCGAACGACCGTTCGATCGACCGACCTGAAGGGTAGAGATGCTTCTCTATTTTTAAAATGCTACAATGAAAACTTCAAAAGGCAAACCATCATACACAAACACATCTTCACCAAACGAGGTGACAATCCAATCGAATGGTCATCCGATCTGATGACCATCCGAACGAATTGTCACCCGATCGACTGGCCATTCGATCGGATTGCCACCTGATCGGATTGCCACCCGATCGGATTGCCATCCGATCGGATTACCATCCGATCCTTGGTTCACCTATACCGTTTTGCGCGCCGCTTATCATTATGCTATCATTAACTGTTCAGGCTAAACTCGCTCTAGCGCTCCCTTCAATCCATTAACTCTACCGCTGTGAGTATACTCGAACCCTTTCTGCTTTACGCACTTTTGGGTGTTACATACGTTACTTATTCTAAATCACATCGAACACACTACGCAATATTTTAACGCTAACCGTTACTGCATGTTATACGTGACTCGATGAATGCTTGTTTGTTATGTTTACACATAGATTGCTGTCTACCTGCCTTAGCAACGATAGTACTGTAGTTTGGACTCAGCACCTGTTCACTCAGGGGTTGTTAAGGACAATTAATCACATGATTCGCAGTGGTGAATATGTGTTACGAACTGCTTTGTGCAGTCAACTCGCAATCATTGGTATTGATAGGATCACGTCGATAACTTACATGCTTCACATCACACGTTGTACGTGCTGGTTATGCGTAAACGATTTCGAACTCTATATGATGTTATCAAACTTGTATGCTCACCTTTACACCATGTGTATTGACTTTTACTTTAATGTATGTGGCAGGTTCTTAAAATGCTAGGACGCCTTGTTTGCTGTGTGATGAAATTGAGGCTAGGAAAGAGTCTAGAAACAAACAAACAATTTATTTTTATTTGAAATCTGAGTTGTCGGAACAGAACTACTTGTCTTGATTTTGTCTATAATAACTATGCTACTTATTATGTCATGGTATGGGACGTGATGCTTTAAATAATTGGTAATCGTAGTTGTTATGGAAACTTCTGGACAATCTGTTTCGCTCAGTGCCGCACCCCGATGTTTCCGCCATCGGTTGGGGTGTGACAATAAACATGCATAAGGAACACGTAAAACAATAAACAGAACCTATAATTCGAGTTGCGAATGCGATGGCGATGAGATTAGCGATTAAACATGCGATTAAATCTCGATTTGTTATAGATACTCTACATAATACAACTAAAACAAACAAATAATAGAATTCGATTACAAGTCAAGAAGCACCAATCAGTAATTAAGCAAGGAGTGACAGATCGCAGTTAGCAATCTTTTCTTCCTTTGACTTTGACTTGTACTTTGACTTTCTAAATGCGGGGTGTTACACACGACACCCCCACTATCTTTTCTCTGGCACAGGAACCGCTCAGGACCTGATGTATGTAGAGGAAGAGTAGGTCTCGGATCTTGGTGCTCTTAGTGGAGCTTGGGTTGTAAATCCCTTCCCTTATTTGTGCCTAAAAAGTTTTTTTTTTTTTTTTTTGCGTTGTCGGGCATGTCTATGATGCTATTGGTGAAGACTGATTCCCCAATTTCCTCTTCGGTGTAGATTCCCATATCCACCGCACACTATGCCACCGAGACTCCAAACCAAGTACCCCCACAATGAAACGTCATCGCGTCGTTGTTAAACATATCGTTGATGTCCTTTTTGAGGCTAAAAGTACTTAAGAATTTGAGGTTGACTTCATAAATAGACTGCAATGATGGCTCCAAAAAGACACGCAACAGTCCCGTCACCAAACTGTCGTATCTTTCTCTCTACCCCACAATTTCCAAAGTATCGTAACACACTTGCCAAGGCGGTTCCTCGGTCCTAGCCTTTAGGATTTCCATGCGTTCACAATTTGTGTGCTCGGTGTTGAACCTTAACCATTTATGTGGTGCCACTGTTGGCAGAGAACAAGTATTAAATAGTTAGGTATGATAGATTGTGCGAGAAGTTGAAAAACAGGGGATTGGCATGGCCCCGTGTCTAAGAGATACGACCCCGTGCTGCAGATTTTAAGAGGCACGACCCAATGCCAGAACAGGCACGACCCTGTGTTCAGTCACTGTTTTGGCCAAAAATTGACATTTTCGAGCCGGTTTCGAATAGTCCAAATTTTTTTGTCCCCCATGTCCAGTATACCCCGAAAATCGAACCCCAAGTATCAGTTTTCACTTACGAACCCGTTTCCCCTTCCGATTTTGATTATTTCCATCAAGAATAAGGGTTTTGCAAAAACTGGTTGAAAGTTTCAGTTTTTCCATAATGGTTGGATGGTTTACTTGTAAAAACACTACTACTAACTACCAACAACAAGATTTAGGAAAATATTTTGAACCGACACGAGTCTAGTTCAAGAACCCTGGATTTTCCCCAAATCTTGATGTTATTAAACATGCAAAACACTAATCTAACCAATCTAAGTGTTAGTAACATACCTTGCGAGTAAATCATGGAAGAAGATCGTCAAAAAGTGTCGGGAGCCGTAGGGAACCAGAAGTTGCAGAGAAACGGGTCACTAAATCATAACAACAAATGCATAGTAGCAGATTCACCTCTTGATAAAATATACACAATCATTAAATAAACAATAATAACAACAACCATACCCAGTAAATCCCACTTATAACAAAGCTAATACAAATTAATTAAATCATAACAACAAATGCATAGTAGCAGATTCACGTCTTCTTATTCTTGAAACCCTACAATGCCCCACCTTTCCAAACCACCCCTACAGTCTAGATATACTAATATATTATCATTAGGGTTGAGAACTAAAACTTCAGTTATATATTTTTTGAACGGCAAGGAACGACGTGCCAACCATCGTGACACCGGGCGCTGTGGCCAAGGTCGATTACTCGACTGTCGTCAGCCCCTTGGCTCTCCCAGATGCACGAAAACCCGATCTCCACCCGTTCGAAGGCACAATAGTGGAATAATCGGTAAAACCTCGCCTCCCATCCAAGATGATAGTGTCACCCATATTTTCCTTCACCTGAATGCCGCAGAAAATAATGGGAAGAGTGGGAGTCGAACCTGGGTCACAAGGAACACCAAGTCTTTCTCCAACCACTCCACCACTACCTCATTTGCAATTCTTCAGTTATATTATTAATGAAATCTCAGTGCTGTTGTAATATGAAACAAACATAATATATAACAGCCCTCCTATAACCCTTATCATGCCCTACACGTCTTAAAATATACCTCGTATGCGAGAAACGAGCCCAGAATGCTCTAATATTTATAAAAATCGAATAAAACAAGAAAAAGGAGGCGCTCGCGGGCCATGACTCATATCACTAGGTCTGTCGCGGGGCGGAACAGAGTGACACCAGGCCAGCCATCCGGCTGCCACGTGTCCTAACACGTGTGAAGCCTACACCTATGACTCGACCAAGCTAGGGCCTACTCTAGGTCCCTCGCGGGCCGCGAAGGAGGTAGAAGGGGCCGTCACGAGGCGCGAGCTGCCCTCCGATCTGCGCTATAAAGAGGGGCCTTTGGCTTCAGAAATTTTCGTTCAAAATCTTTCTTTCTCTCTCAATATATATAAGCTAAACCTCTCAGGTATTATACCCCTAAAAAGCGAAGCTCTGCCTCGTTTTAAGTATTATAACCCCCGGTTACGTATTAGTTACTCTGCCCGATTGATCTAGAGCTCCGTAACGCATGTCAAGGCTCTGTCTGACTCAGTCGTTGGAGTTCTGTCTCGGGGATATGGCTAATGTAAATTGGGTTATCTTACTAACACGTGTGTATTGTTTAATTTTAATAGATTATAACCAGGAAGTCACCAGAAAGAAGTAGTATTATCTAAAACAGCAATGTGAGTACATTCACTTTTTCTCACTATTTGTGAGTACATCTAGTTTTATAAACCTTTTTATACAAACCTCAATTGTTTTAAATTATAATAACAGTGATTGAGTCTATGTATTCTACAATTACTGTCGGTATGTTGGGGTTTTGTATACATTACTTGTTACTATACTGTGAATAGTAGCATGACCACAAGTCAGGATTGACAGTACCGTGGGTGGTAATTGGGTAGATATAAACATTGTAATCGTTCTCAATACTGTAAAGATATAAAATCTTGTTTTGATTAAACTGGGATGCACTCGCCAATATTTCTTACTGATAAAACTTTTTAAAACGCATTTCAGGTAACAAAATCTGAAAGCCAAATAGAAGCCAGCTGGAGAGCACTGAAGGCTTGGAAAAGTGGCTATAAAAGTTACCTACATAAGAAAGAAGTTTTATTTCAATAAATTAGGGTTTATCCCTACAAACATATTCCCATGTATTTATTATTTATAAAAATATGGTGTTTTACTCTAATAACTATTTCCTAACTACGGCCCTGATATAAATTCCCGCTGCCAAATTAATAAACACCGATACCACTAATCTGGATCTCGCAGCGCCCGCTCCCGGGGTAGGGGTCGGGGGCTGCGACATAATATATAGAGATACTGATCCACAAGAACGGTAGCAATGCACTGAAAACAAAGTCGGATTCGCTATCCGGTTTATATATGTCGTGTAGGAGTTTTGGTAAATTTTTACTTTTTTTTTTTGCAATTTTTAAATTTGTTTTTCAATTTTCTAATCTATGTTGGATTCATAAGCTATTTATATATACACACACATATATATAGGATGAGGATCATTACAAATATTATTTATTGCGAGAACAAAAAAAACAACTCTAAATTACTAAATTTTGTGATTTAAGGTTCATAATTTTTGAATTTTATGTTTCTTACATTCATATGTGTATGATATATATATATAGGGGATGGATCATGAGAAAACTAGTTTAAATGAGAAAACCAAAAAACTAACTAAAAAAAACCTAAAAAACATACAAATTTTTTTTTACATTTTTTTATAAAAAATCGCTAGTTTTTATACATAAAAAAAATTAAAAAAAAAATAATTTTTTTTTGTTGTATTACACATATGCACTATTACGGATATAGTGCACATGTGTAGTACACATATAATGCACATGTGCATTACAACAAAAAAAATATATATATATATATATAAAAAGCGATTTTTTATAAAAAAAATTGTAAAAAAATAATAATTTGGTATGTTTTTTAGCTTTTTTTTTAGGTTTTTTTAGTTAGTTTTCTAGTTTTCTCATTTAGATGTAGTTTTCTCATGATCCTCTCCCTATATATATAAACCATATATTACACATAGCCTACATACATGTAGCTAATTTAACCTATACATAACATACATATGTGTAGGTTATATAAAAACAGAAAAATGTTCATATTTTGTTTTGAATTCTAGTGTGAGAAACAATAAATCTTTCATTTGTAACATTTTCATTTACTTTTTAGGCTTTTAGGATTGAAGAAATGGGTGACTCATTTTGTTCTGCATGTTCTCGCAATATTTAGTGTTCGGCATAGAACATTTCCCTATATATATATATATATATGGATAGGTTCATTTGTGAACGACCCCTTTGATAGTGAACTGTGTGAACTAATCCTAGCCCTTGATAATCAATACACAAGTGTAAATAAATAGCCAGAATTTGATCAATATTTGATTATAAAAATACACTAGTGTATTTTACAATTTGATTATCTAAATCAATGGTCAGGATTTGTTCACTCAGTTCACAAATACACTACTAGAGTGAACACTGGTGTATTTGTGAACTGAGTGAAGAAATCCTAACCATTGATTTACATCATCAAATCATAAAATACGCTAATGTATTTTCATCATCAAATCCTGGCCATTGATTTACTCTTGTGTATACACTTGTATATATTAAAAAAACCTATATAAATGCTATATAGGATGGATGAACTTTTGTATAGGTAAACTATCTAGAATCGAACATGAAAGTAAACTTTAGCGGTCTAATTAGTAAAAAAAAAGAGTGACATAATTGAAACACTTCTCAAACTTAGTTACTAATTCAGAAAACTACCCCTTTTATTTATTTAATCCTTATCATTATCCTTCTTTATGTAATTCTTATCCTTATCCTTATTCTAATTGAATTCCAATTGAAGTCATTTCACTCATAAGTATTTTATATAAATTTATGATTTGCATTTTTTCAATATTCAACCGATGTAATACACGGATATGTAAGTTAATATATATTAAAAATTACGATGAAAGTAATTTAGTTTTTACTAAATATTTATTTAGTTTTTTTACTAATATACTATTTATCACTTAATTTGTTTTTTAACTTGCGTTTGTTAAATTTTTTAAAGATTTGAATCCGTAACTATATTTAATTTTTATTTTTCAAAATTGTGTTATAATACTTATCGAAAAAGGATATCGTGCAACTACTGTACCGAGCCAAAACTGACCGAACAACATCAATATCAGTACTACATTCAACTTTGTGGTTTCTACTTTTGATAAACTAACACCATATCTCTAGCGTACTGTACCGTGTTCATTGGTACCGGTACGTGTATACATTTTTATGGTTTCTGGTTTCGATAATATCTCATTTATACAACTCCGTTTGTGGTGATAAATGAATACTGATACTGATACAATGACCAACTGAACCGATATCGTTCAAACAACATCGCTACAGTACCGGTGTTCATCTTTATGGTTTCCGATCAATGTAAAATATATACATGAGAAGGGAAGTCTCATAAACAATTTCATTATTATAATTATTGCGTTCATTAATTATTTACTTAATACGTAGATGTGTTTAATTTTTCTCTCAAAATTACGTTATAAACTTTGTTGACGATAGATATAGTGTTTTTCTGTATAAGATATAATGTTTTTCATATTGTAGGCTATATTAGTGCCGGTACCCTGATAAACCGAATTATATCGGTATCAGTATTTGTTTTTATGGTTTTCCATCGATGTAAAACACGTGTTGATATCCATTTCGCACATTACGGTATTAATTTTTGAGTTTTTCTTTCGATTGATATATCAAGTGTTAATACTGAACAAACCAAACTGCTACCAAACGAATTCCCGCAGTATAGGACGAGAAAATCCCGCTAGTTAAAATTAATTTTGTGTAGACTCCACATTGAAACAATCCCAACTATATATTATATAATATATATTAAAACACATCGAAACGAAGTTTGAAAACTAACTCGCGCACACACGGCCGGTCGAATGGCCTACCGTTCGAATGGACAACCGTCTGGATGACCATCCGTCCAGATGGACATCCGCCCCAAACGCTGCACTCTCCACCGCCTTAACTCTCGCTCTCACCCTATAAATACTAGTCATACGCCCTCATTTCTCTGATTTGACACTCTCATCCGCTCACACGCTCTCAGTCACTCTCAATCGCGATTCAAGGCTACTTGTAAGCATTTTCTTCTCAAATCTTGTACAATCTTCATCTCTAATCACTTCTACATCATCTTCTTCATATCACACACAAACATTAACTTTTCTCATGAAATCACTTATTTGGACCTCTTAAAGGTGGTTTCCACCCGTTTTTCTTAGGTAAATGGTGGTGGAACACCATTTGATCGAGAATGGTTCTAGATCTAAAGGATTTCACACTTTTCAACTCAATCACCACAAGATTTCAACACTTTCTCGTCTGTTTTCAACTTTTCTTCACTTTTCTACACAAAAATGATGGAATCTAGACTCAATCAGACTCTCGGCTCGTTCCTTAGCCGAGAGCTGGCTTGAAAACGGATTTCCACCGGAGAGATGACCGATAAACGGGTCGAACATGAAATTCCATCAAGTACAGCTCGTCTGTCCGAAGGGGTGGTACCCATCCGACCGAATGAACTGAATTTGGTATGTTTCCGTTGTTTGACACGTCATCACACCATCTCCGTTAAACTCAGAACTTGTTACTTAGAAAATTTTACCAAGAACACCAACTACAGATCATCTCGATCGAATGGCCATCCGACCGGATGACCATCCGCTTGGATGACCTGGTGTCTATATTTCACATTGTTTAAACTACGTTATTACGAAACATCGAATTTTAACGATTTACAAACAACACACACAACTCATTCGAATGGCCATTCGCTCGGATGAACATCCGTCCGGATGACCATCCGTTCGGATGGGTTATGCCCATTCGTTCGGATCACCAGTCGAACATCTAACCATCCGACAAACTGTTACGCTCTGTTCAACGACTTTTGCTGTTGCTCTATACAAAGGCTAACTTAGCGCTCCCTTCAATCCAACACAGTGTGTATTTAGCAGCTACAAACTCACTGTGAGTATACTCGAACCCATTTTCATTTAACGCACTTTTGGGTGTTACATACGTTCTATATCAAAGCACAACACACAACGCAAACACTTTATAACGCTAACTGCCCCCGCATGCTATACGTGATCTATGAATGCTTGTACTATGCTTATACAGTGTTACACTATACCGCCTCTAGCAACGATAATACTATAGTTTGGACTTAGCACCTGTCGTGGATAGGGGTTGCTAGGGATCACATCTCTTTACTTCATGTGTTAGCTGAACATGTGTCGCGCTTACTCTACAACGCAGTCTCGTGGTTGGGTTGTAATAATTGTTTGATAGTTACATGCTTCGCCCGTTACGTGTTACATGCTGGTTATGCGTAAACGCTTTTACTACTATATGTTATGCAAACTTGTGTACTCACCTTTACATTTTATGTATTGACTTTATTTTAACGTATGTGACAGGTTGATAGGATGCTATGCTATGCTGAATCAAGTTAGGAAGTCTAGAAACCCATGATAAAATCCGAGTTGTCGGAATAGACTTGTTTTTGAGACTTATTATCTGTAATGACTGTTTTTGCTTTATCTGTTAGTAGTATGGGATATTAACATTAAAGATATTGTCATTTAATAGTTGTTGTGGATTCTCTTGAACAATCTGTTTCTCTCAGTGCCACACCCCGATGATTCCGCCATCGGTTGGGGTGTGAGATGCGGAAACCCGACCTCCACCTGCCCGAAGGCAGGATAGTGAAATAATCAGTAAAACTTCCCCTCCCATCCAAGACGAACCAGCGCCACCCGTATTCGCCTTTCACCTGGATACCGCAGAAAATAATGGGGAAAGTGAGAGTCAAACCTGGGTCACAAGGAACATAAAGTCTTTCCCCCAACCACTCCACCACTACCTCATTGTCAATTCTTTAGTTATATTGTTAATGAAATCTTAGTGTTGTTGTAATATGAAACAAACATAATATATAGAGATACTGATCCCCAAGAACAGTTGCAATGCACTGAAAACAGAATGGTGGTGTGGGGCGGCCAGGGGGGTTGGCTGGCTTTGGTTGGCTGGTCCAATATGGTTGGCTTTGGTTGACTACTTTAATTAAAAAAAATTCACATGGCTGGCCACGCCACACCACACCCCTCATTTTTCACCATAAGCTTGTGGATCCCACCCACGCCACGTGTCGAGCAATGCCCCCAACCAAAGCCCCTCCACTTCCCATAGTGTTATATATGTCGTGTAGGAGTTTTCGTAATTTTTGACTTTTTTGCAATTTTTAAATTTGTTTTTCAATTTTCTAATCTATGTTGGATTCATAAGCTATTTCAATATATATATATATATATATATATATATATAGAGAGAGAGGGAGAGGATGGGGTTTTAGAGTGAACACTAATCCATTTATGAACTGAGTGAATAAATCCTGCCCATTGATTTACACTTGTGTATTGATAATCAAGGACTAGGATTAGTTCACTAGTGTTCACTATCAAGAGGGTTGTTCACAAATGAACCTAACCCTATATATATATATATATATATAGGGAAAGGTTTAAATGAGAACGCTAAATATTGTGTGAACCGTGAGAACGAATGAAAAAACCACGAAAACTTGGTCAAAAATAATTCAAATTCATACACTTATCATTATTATTCAATTACAATATTAGAAATTTAATTTACACGTTTAAATTTACGTGAATTCGTAAATATTACACATGTGTAAGTTTGTCATTTACAATGTAAATTTGTTATAATTACACGTGTGTAAAAAAATCTAATAAGAATGATTTTTGAGAGAAGAGATAAATTATTTGATGTTGTAAATTCTTTTTTTTTTTTGATATTATTCTTAATTACAATGAGGTTTGTATTAAAAAATGATCTTAATTGGTTTTTTCATTCGTTCTCACGGTTCTTGCAATATTTAGTGTTCTCAAGATAACCTTCTCCTATATATATATATATATATATAGGATAAGGATCCGTTAGGAACCACCCTTTATTGTGAGAACCAGTGTGAACACAAAAAAATACCTAAAAAAATAAAAAAACACACAATTTTTTTTAAATCGCTACTTTTCGTCCAACAAAAATTCTTTTATTTGGGACGAAAAGTAGCGATTTTTTTATAAAAAAAACTTTTTTTTAGAATTTAATTGTGGGGTTTAGCTTTATGGTTTAGTTTTTAGCATTTACCATGTAACATTTAGATTGGGTGGTGTGTGTGGGTGGGTGGGGGGTTAGGTTTTTTTGGTGGGGGGGGGGGGTTAGCGTTCTTTTTAGGTTTTTGTGGGTGAGTGGGGGTGGGGGGTTAGGTTTTTGGGTGGTGGTAGGGTGGGCGTGGGGTGGGTGTTTAGGTTTTGGGTGGTGGTGGAGTGGGTTTATTTTGTTGTAATGTATAAAGTTTCTTATTCGTAACATAAGAGTTTAAGCTTGACAACGAAACGGGTCAAACAAAAAACTTATAAAATTGACCACAAAATTTTGATAAATGATGTGTGCAAAATGCAACATATAAATTACATCAATTGTGGCATAAAACTTACCCTTTTTTAGTACTAATGTTGGAAAAAGTGTGCTTTTGTCTTCCTTTTGTATTTTCAGGATTAAATGAGCTCAAATTAACAAAAGAAGCAAAAAGACAGCAAAATCTAACATAAATACAAGAAAGGGATCAAACGTGACCTGCCCGACCCCACGACAGCATCTTCCCAAGCAAAACAAGAAGACAGGAGGCTGAACACGCCCCGTGCTCAGCGAGCACGGGGGAGTGCCCAAGTGTCAGCATAAAAGACAAAGTTGTAGAAGCTTCCATCGCCCACCACGGGGCCGTGCTCAGCGGACACGGGGTCGTGGTCAACTATAAGATTCGAAGAATCCTGGCAAATCTTGATAGTACAGATATGCTTCTGCACACGGGGTCGTGCCCAGCGGACACGGGGCCGTGGTCAACTAATAAAGACAAGAGCAATTAATGAAGAAAGAGAAGGATGTGGACACGGGGCCATGCCCACTTGACACGGGGCCGTGCTCGAGCTTCTGTTCAGCCTATAGATAGGAGTGTTTGGCTCAAGCTCAAACTATCCCTTGGCACACCACCTCTCTCACACTTCACCCACCACCCACCACCACCATAACACCATCATCCACCACCATCATCCATTGTCCATCATAGAGTGTGTGAGTCGTCTCGGGATCAAAGATTGATCGTAAGAGTTCTTGACAATCAAGGCCATGTTTGCCTAAGTGTAACAACCCGCACTTTTGTGCGTTGTTACTACTCGTTATACTCGTTACGCCTAGCACCAGAGATTCGGATCATAATGTAACCATATCGTATATATCGCTATTCGAAGGATAATCGCATATTTTCGAAATACAATATCACTATACTACACTATTATCACACTAACACTCACGGAGGCATTGAGTGAGGACCTATTCTACCCTCCTCAGTGGCCGTGATGTGTCGAACGTAAACAATTAACGCTAACAAGGACCCTCGGGTGAGTGTTGTAGCTCCAGTCGTCATGACGATGATGACAATACGAGTAAACGGTACCCCGTCAGTCTTTGTGGCACTACACGAAATAACGGTCACGATGACATCAAGAAAGGACCTATACTACCCTCATTGATGGCCGTGAAACGTCGCTAATAATCGCATACTCGAATCGGAAACCGATTGTTAATTATCAAAACTTTGGATTATGGATACGTAAATACGACCCTTAGTGATATATATATATATATATATATAATAATAACAATATAATGATAATATAAACTAATTATGGAAAGTACGCGCTTCGAAAACTATCAAAACGATCAAAACGGAAGAAGTCCAACGCGTCAGGATAGCGATCCGCACAGATGGGCCATCCGCACGGATGGGCAATCCGGGCCAGACTCCCTTCTTCTCCTCTGTGGCCTATAAATACCATGTCACATCACTTGAACAGTGATGTGACAGCTCCTATTCAACCAAACACGCTCCAAGACCCTTTTCTCTCGATTTCCTCGCGATTCCGGTAAGATTTCAACCTAAAACTTGTACTTCTACAATCTACACTTGATTCTACATCATTCTATCTTTCGAAACTCAAGTCCTAACCACGAAATATGCGGATTTAAGGCGTTTTGAGGTGATGTCACCAAGAGTTCTTATGAACTCCAAGTTGTGGCCTCATCCCACCATAAACGACTCAGATCTGGGTGATTTCCACACGTTTTGGTAACAAATCTCGCCTTAATCTATGTATTTACCCAAGGAACTGTGCGATTTCGAGTTAACCCTGAAGAACCATCACGAACGGGTAGATCTGATGGAACGGGGTGATTCCCGGCCGTTAGAGCGAGTCGGAATTGACGGAACTTCAAGTGTTAGTGCGAGATTACACTGTCCCGGTAACCCTATGCGTATTCCTTCCGTTAAACACTCAGAAACAGTGTTCAGAGTGCGAAACAGACATGTCAGTCCGCACGGATGACATGTCAGTCCGCACGGATGACATGTCAGTCCGCACGCATTACCTCCGTCCGCACGTACGCACCACTTAACCGCACGGATGACACATGATCCGCACGGATGACACATTATCCGCACGGATGATCCATTATCCGCACGGATCACACATCATCCGGACGGCTAACATGTCATCCGGACGGATGACTTGTCATCCGGACGGATAACATGTCAATCCGTATGGATGAGAACAATTCAACCTAATGAGTAACTTTCAAGGCAATCTTGCATAACCGTACATCGTTTACTCTATTCTTCAAGGATCAATACAGACATACTCGCAACCGACTCAAACAAGTTGCATCCCCGCTAATACGCACTGTGAGTATACTTGAACCTTTTTTAATCGAATTTTGGCTGTAACATACGTTTCTAACAAATCGAACTCATCAAACGAATTATTCAATCAATCGAATTATCACTTGCGAATAACTGTTATGCATAGATATACGTGATGCTAGTTGCATATGTGCTAGGGCTTATACTCGCGACGTCCCACCACGACTAGTATAGTACTATTGCGCCCGACGGGGTCTAGTTATGCCATCGTACATTCGAGCATCGAGGACTTAGTTGGTAGTATCAGTTTTGTGAGTATATATGTCGTGTATTACGTTTATGCATGTGGAAATTCGCAGCTCTTTTAATCTATTATGCTATACTTATCAAACCTGTATACTCGCCAATACTTTTGTATTGACAAATATTTTAACGTATGTTGTAAGTTAGATCGCAGACTATATCAAATCAAGCTAGGAAGTCTAGAAACTCAACTAAAACCTAGGTTGTCGGATTTACATTGTTCGAGAGGACAAGAAGTCTGTGATAACTTATGTGATTGTATTATTTGTTAGTATGGGATAACGAATGTATTAAATATTATCGTAATATAGTTGTTATGGATTCTCTTGAGCAATCTGATTCGCCTAGTGCCGCGCCCCGATGATTCCGCCATCGGTTGGGGTGTGACAGATTGGTATCAGAGCCATAACTATAGGGAATTAGGTCAGACTCGACCTAGTCCGGGTTGATGTCTTAGAAATTAACCTAGTCTATAGTCTAAGTACCAACAGGCCGACTCATACGAACCCGGTAGGGTTTGTACTGGGCTTACTTGATACTCTCGATCGAAATTACTAAAAGCTACAACTTTGTGTGAATACCGCGTACTACAACTCCACACGAAGAAGCCTTTCCTAAGGCTAAAGTACTACTTAGCCTTTCCTAAGGCTGGCACAATACACGTGTTTTCGAAAATACTCGCATAACGAAACCGAGCGATCCAGTCGAGATCAGGTGTGAAAACCAAGAACTCTCGATAGGAATGCTCACTCAGCGCATTTTTCTAGCACGAGAACCTTTCATCGAGTTAGGAGTGACATCCACATCTCGACAAAAGTCTCCATTTCGAAATCTAGTGGAACTCACGAATTTATTCGAAGAGCATAACCACAATTAGGAACGAAACTGTTAAGTCAGGGGTGAAACCCGTACCTTAATAAGTCATTCCACTCTTTATAAACTGGTTTTTCAAAAGCTTTCACCAAGGACTCGACTATTGCAATAACTCGAGCCACGCGATGACTAGGAAGACAAATGCCATGAGCTGCATCCCAGTGGAAGCATGGAGTCTTCTAGGACAACGCGCGCGAACGCACTTGTTGAATATAGTTGGGTTACCTTGGGTAGTCGACGCCTAAACACCCAAGGCACTCTAGCATACGAACCACCG